>QAXH01000568.1:2524-16000 GCA_004335635.1 Chloromonas sp. AAM2 | reverse complement strand
TCATGCAAGGCCCCTGTTGTCGTTGCCATGGCCTGACTGGGTGTCTGGACTCACTGGCACCGCGGCCTGCCGCTGGCGAGGAGCCTCAGCCTTGCCCCCTGGGGGGTATGTTCGTCTGCAGCGGTCATGAGAGGGGACGGCATAACCATACATGACCGCGGCGTTGCCGCCGGTGACGTATGGCCTCCTTGATGATCCCGGAACGCGCAGCAACGAGTCTGACGAGATTGAGGAGCAGCCCAAGCACAAAAGCAATTGTTCATACAAAAAGATGTTTGCCAGTTCTGGGACAACTCGACTGGTCTGACTATTCCAGCACTTCACCAAGGGTGTTCATAAGCCATTCACAGAGCGTACACATACACCTCACCTGTTGTCAGTGTGCATCCCGCCATCATTTTTACAAATTGCAGCCATATGTAAAAAAAGGCTTTCATAAAAACTTCTTTTTCTTAAACTCTGCCTAGACTGCGTCCTTGTAGTTATTGACCTGCCTGATCACTTGCTACAAAAGATAATCGCCTCAAGCCTAGAAGAGTGAGAAGGCTAAGCAGCTGCACAAACGCCTTGCCCCATAGCAGGGCTCCAGGCCGACCGGTAAGACGGTCGCCTTGCGTGGCTGAAATCGAGATCAAGTATAGTTATTCGTTTCAACCTGTAGCTGTTTTCCCCAGGCCATAGCTGACTGACTACACAAACCTCTCATTCTGAGGTCTATTATAGGCTTGAACTGCTAGGCAGCACTGGTAGCTAAACCGTGGTAGGCTACACTTGTCCAAAGAAACAGCCGTGAATCTTATAATCACTGTCCTTTGCAGATGCGCTCCTTAATACCCTGAAGACTCTGGACCAGTGCCCCGCAGTGCTGCCATCATCTGGCGTGCATTCTGGCACCACGCCCCAGGCTCCAAAGAAAAGCCTGCCACCTGCGCTTCTTCAGCAACCAAGCCACTGGCGCTGTCATGCTCCTGTTGCTTGCTTGGTGGTCTGGCAGTCAAGCGGATAAGAGCTGCAATGTGCGGTACGACAGGTCTGAATATTCATCTGACTCTGCCATGGGGCCAGCGGTAGGCCGACTGGGGCTGCGCAGCATCAGGGACTCTTGCTGCTCCTCCACAACCTCAACCTGCACAAGTCAAACGTGCAGTACACACTACTTCAAGACACCAGGCTGTCATACGCCAGGACGGTGTACAATGTCAGCCTGGTCAGATGAACATCTGGACACCTGATGCCACCATCAGCAGATGTGACTGCGATGATAGGGTTCTTGGTTGCAAAGCCATCTGAAGCTTAGCTTTTGATTGATTGCTACATCTGTCCCAGCTTCAGCAGACTCATATAACAGCTCACAGCACACACCTTGTGTTGCAGCAGCCCCAGGCGTGTGTCCACCCCCTTGAGGGCTGCAGTGAGCCGCTGCTCCAACGCAGACATGCTCGCCTGGACGTCACCCTCAGCCAACACCGCGTCTCTGCGGAACAACCACACATCTGCGCCATATTCACTAGCGCCAGCTCTTTGTCAGCCCAGCACTCTTCATCGGCCAAGAACCAAGTAGATGGTGACCAGGCACGACCACACGCTCTGACACACTTCAAATTCAGCGTCAATATGGCAAAGTTGCTGATAACTATACATGGCCTCTGGCCCGTTGAACTTTATCAAACTACAGATAGTCATACCATAGGTAATAGTTGCACACAGATGCACCTGACCTGACCCTGCTCTCTCACCGCATTGCCTTGACACGCGCCTCCTTCTGTGCGAGCTCTGCCGCGCTCTCCGCCGCTCTGCGCCCCGCCTCCGCCACCGCCGCCTCCCACTCACGCCGGAGGTTGCCTGCGTGGCATAGGCTGGATGACTGATTTCGGACTGCTTGTAGACGTAAAACGACGGCTGTAAACCGACAATGTAAAACGACACAGACACTCACACACCTGTGACTATGCCCAGGCCCGCGCGCAGCTCCTCCACAGCACTCGACAGGCTGGCCATTTCACGGTGCAGGCCGTTCAGACCCGCATGCACCTGCGGCAAACAAGGCATGTTACGGAGGAAACAAGACCTTCTGATGTGCACCTGATCATAGTGGTTATGTCTGCTTTTCATTTGGCAGTGGCCCTCGGTTGGTAGGCTGAGCCGGGAGAACCAACAAGTCGTGGTGACCTTGCTGACCCTGCAAGGACTCACAATGCCGTGCCGTAGGCCACATGTGTAAATGTAAGCCGAGGGAATTTGCACAACCATGACATCGGCAGTGGTTATGGCATGTCATGCGTGAGATCTGCAAACACGTGCTTGCACAACCAATCATGACGCTGCCTGGGGGATACCCCTGCAAGGAGTGATGGAAGCTTAAGGAAAGTAGCTATACCTGCACTCACCCACCCACCCACCTCTTCCATGTCATCTGCCGCTGACGCTGCGGCAGCGCTGGCAAGGGCCGCCCGGCGGGCGGTGCCCGAGGGTGTGAGCGGCAGGGGCGTGGTGGGCGGGGCCGGGGTGGCGGGCACTGACGGGGCAGGCATTGCTGTTATCTGTGTCACCTGCAGAGGCAAGCAGTGGACAGCGAGTGATAGACAGATGGTGCACAGTATACTGCGGACAGGTTCAGGTTACATGGCTCAACTGGCCAGGGCTGACAGGTGACTCACAGCCCTGCCTTCAGACAAACATGGCGCACAGTACATGGTAATGAAGTTCAAAAGCAGCTCGCCTGGCTTGACAAGTCATGTGGCTCACAGCGAGCGAGTTCAGATTCGATGGCTCAACTGGACACCGGTTGGCATCAACAGGTGACACATAGTTCCGCCCGCTGATCCAGCAAGAGCATCAAATCAGGTGGCAAGAGTGACTGTTTGCCCACCTGCTCCTGCAGTGTGTCCAGAGCCTGCTTGAGAGCCTCCTGTGCCATGCGCTGCTGCTCCTGCGCTGCTGACTCCTGAGCCCTTTGGCTCTCAATCTCAGCCAAACGAACCTCAACACGCACTACAAGCACATCCAAGACCACACATCGCACTCGCTGGCTTGCGTGCCCCACACAACGTACGGCAAGATCATAACAATGTTAGCCCTTGACTCCTCCCCACGCGCTGAGCGTGCTTGTCTGCATGGCTTACTGGCATTTGCGTTGGGTGATTGTGGAGCTCTCCGCTGTGATCCTCATGTATAACAACAACATACAGATGATCGGTCGACCACACTACCAGGAGACAAGTGACAGTCAAAGCGGAAGCAAGCAGCAGCAAGCACTATGCAGCAGACAATGCACACCTGAGAGAGCCCGGGACCCCTCTTTGATTGCTTTGCGCTGTTGAGACATAACTAAAGCTGCAAAAGCACTCCAGATATCAACCGACACACACGTACGCACACGCACCTAGGGTTGTGGCCATGCTCAGGGCCCCCGGCTGGCCTGCCTCCGGCCTCCAGCCGCCGCCCGACCCCCGGCCTGAGTCCCCGCCCTCCTGCTCCCTCAGTGGGTGGTCCGCCTGCCAGCGCTGCACTGCCGCCAGCTTCTCTGCGGCCTCCTGCTGCGCGCCGGTGAGGGAGGCGACGTTGGCACTCAGCTGCTGGGAGCGTAGTGCGAGCAGCGCCAGGTGATCACCAGCGTTCTGAAAACAAGGAGTGCGAGTTACACGCGACTGCCACTACTGAACCAGCAGGCAGCTTCTAGCCCTGGTAATGCGTTAGGTGATGCTTCTCCTGCCAGAACCTTTTTGGTTTCTACAAGAATGCAATTGGCCATGGTGGCTCTGCAAGGGCACAGCACTCGTAGAATCACTTGGGGCATCATGCATGCATCCAGGCAGCGTTCAGCCCAAACAGAAGATCGGCCATTCTCGTGATCAGTGCCACCCTGTCCCCATGCCCCGTGAATCTCACAACCACTGCCCACTATCTTGGCACAAGAGGGCTTTTGCCCTTACACCCCCCGGTCTGCCTGTGCTCACCAGCGCTTCAATCTTGTTGATGCGTGCTCTGAGCCCATCCACGTCAGCAGTGCTGGTCACTCGCGCTGACAGGGCCTGTATCTGGCCTGTCAGCTGCAACACCTCAGCAGAGGGGCCGCGGGAGGAGGGGACACCGGGGGCGATGTCCTGTGACGGACACCAGCACGAGGGCGCATGGTGCGAGTAGAACGGCCATTGCCACAATGCCAGGCAAGGAACAACTCTCAAGTGACGATGCGAAAAGGGGCCATGTTGGCAAACGGATGAAGAGGGAGGAAGGAACGTTGGTGAGCTGATATGGAACTGCTATCAAAGTGTAACCCTTGCATTGCAACGCACACATGCAGCTGAGGGCACCTTGATGCAGATCATATTCAACAGTTGAAGCCCCCACCTGCTCTGTTGTGGTCTTTGGTGTGGCGATTGCCTCCATGACTGAGTCCACATTCTTCCGCATCCTGGCCACTGCTTCCTGCACCGCCCCCTGACCCGCCTGCAGGCTCGCCACTTGCTCGCTCACCACTCGCACAGCAGGGTCCTGCAGCCGACGGTGTACATCACTCGTCGTCATGGCAGGGCACATGGGCCGCAAGATGCTGTACGCCATGCAAAACGGTGAACACCGTGCCAAACTGAAGGGATGTGCATGCTGATCGGTATGTTCCACTGGTGCAGACCTGAACCAGTTGGTCACTTCAGAATGCCTGTTGAACTGCATTTGAGCTTGCCCAAAATCACTGACACGTTCCATGTCGTAGACACTAAGCAGACGCGGTCCAAACCAGTCAGCCCCACGCCGGGTCATACCACCAACCTGCCCATGCTTTTGGTACCCGTCCCGGGAAGCAGTGAATGCAATCACGCCAGATACGCTTACATAACAAGCTCGCATGCACCTCACACGTGCACTGACGCACCTTGTGTGCAATCGCCTCCTCAAAGTGCCTGCTCTGCTGCGCATGCTCATTGTCGATGCGTTCCATGCGGCCCGCCAGGTCCCGCCCCCGCTGCTCAGCGTGTGCCAAACGGGCCTCCATCTCCTCCAGCCGTCTGACGCACACAACACACACATGCACCACATAACCGGTTGATCACAACCACACATGCACTACATAACCAGTGAACTTGCTTTTCTCCTAAAAAAACATGCAACTGACCACCCTGATAATCGCAGCTGTTGTTTCCGCATTTTGCAAAACGTTGGAACCTTGGTGCACAGTCGCCCAGCAGCAGACTAGACCTGTCAATTCTCAACAGCTGCTTCAAATCCGTTATGATTTTTGACTCACTCTGCCTGCGCCTTGACTGTGGCCTGTGACTGCAGCAAAGCCTCCTCCATCTCCCTCCTGGCCATTGCATCTGCCTCTGTTGCCTCCTGGGAGGTGTCTAAGCGGGCTTTCAGCGCTTCAAGCTCTGCAGCCAGCTGGGCTACGATTGGTGGGATGTTTGCTGAGGCCGGCTGAGAGGCCCGGGCAGTGCTTTGGGCAACCACAGGCCGGGAAGATGTGGCTGATTGGTTGATAATGGCAGCGGGAGATGGAGTCTTGAATGTCGATTGAGGTGGGACGGGTGCGGCACTGGCAGGAGTTGCACCTTGGCCGAGAGCAGGACTGCCTGCTGCCTTGGCTGCAAGGATGCCTGCCCCCCGTTGCAGGTTTGCTGATTGCCTGCAGAACATGAATAGGGATGCCAGACGGTGGTGTGCGGCTAGGCAAGAAAGGCGTGAGCCGCAGCAAGGCAGTGGATGTCAAGCTTACAAATCAGAAGCGGTTGGGATCCTTGATTCAAACACCAGATGAGTGGTTGCAGTACACTGCAGGAAAAACCGGGAACGCTGTGGTAAGGCTGAAAGAATTGAGTACTGTGCGCGCAGGCGGCAGCTCATTTGGTAGCCTGCCCATAGTTCAAAGGTGCACGTCCAACACAGCCACAATTCTCTGCTGTTTCTGTCCTCTATCTTGGCCTGCACTTAATCAAATAGGCACACGCCTGTAGACCTGATAGCCCACCTGAGCACGCCTGGTATGGCTGATGCAGCACCACCACGTGCCGAACGCACACTGGGTGGTGTTTTTGCATTCGGTGGGCTGGGGGCCGGACAAAATGTCAGTGAGGGGGGGGCAAGGTCTGGTGCCCCTGTCACTGCTGCTGCTGGTGGTGGTCCTGTGCCGGGTTCTGAGGTGCTGCCGCTGCCGTTGGCTGCAGTGGTGTGCTGTGTGAGTGGCACAGGGCAGGCGCTGGCGCGGCGGTCGGGCAGACGGCTGGCGGCGTAGCCTGGGCTGGTGGGAGGCTCCGGAGAAAGCAAGAGGTCGACGGCCTGCAGATACAAGCAGAAGGTCCTGACATCATCAGTAAGATGACAATTGAGCGACAGTTGAAAACTGCACTCGGTTTAACAAGTTTGGTTTGTTAGACAAAGCACTGCAGAGGCATCCTCCAATTAGAGGCACAGCAAGGTCAGCAGCCTGTGTACAATCCGTGTATGCCCTGAAGGGTTGATGAAGCGCTCCCTTGCCCTTAAACGCAAAACTCAGGCACCGAATGCCTGAAATAAACTTGGCCTTGCGTTTGAACCTCAATCGCCTTGTCTACAAAATTATAGTTTCCATGCTAGACTATTTGAACTACTTGAGTCCTGAAATCAATCCCAATAGCCTTGGGTACGCTGTACAATGCGTAGACCATGTAAGATTCATCCGTGAATGCACTTACGCAATGACTGGCCACTGCTGTGCGGAGCCATGGGCACGCCATGGAGATACCAACCACACGTACCTGTTGGAAGGTGGGTGCGGATGATGGAACAAGCTCATGCGGGAGACTGCCGCTCTGCAAGCACAGCAATGGCAAAGGTCCAGCTTTGGTGGAAGCAACGCCAATTTTGTTGGTAGTTTGGTCTCTCTCTCTCTCCCTCTTCTTCTTCGTCTTCTCCTCTCTCTTCTCATCTCGTTGGTTGTTCAGTCTCTCTATCTCTCTCTCTCTCTCTTTCTCCTCATCTTGTTGGTAGTTCAAGTGAATACCATCAGCTTACTCACTCAGTTTGGCATGAGTAACCGGATGCAATAAACTGGCCCCTCCACTGGCACTGCAACTCGCACGACACATGCACACATGCACACCCATCTGTCTGCTGCTCCGCCGGCTGTTCATTGTTGTTGTTGCTGTTGTTGTTGCCTGCCCGTTACACTCCTTTCCTTGCACATCAAGCCCACCCTCAGCACCCATCGCCCTGCTTACCGAGTCCTTGACATGGTTCTTAGCGCCTGCAGCGAGCAGCACTGAGATCAGATCCGGATTGGCTGTGGCGGCTGCCAGGTGCAGAACCGTCTGACCATTTTTGTTCTTCTTCTGTAAGCACAAGGACAACAAGCAAGCTTACTACGTCTGTCCTCCCAAAAAGAGCACAAGGCAATACAGCGAGACGGGCATGTACGTGATGCAACGGGTCGTTCTAGCCGCTTCACTAATCATCAGCATCATTGAGGCCGTCAACAACTCTTGGTAATCAAAAGGTTTGTGCAATGTGTGATTGGGTTTGCTGCAGATGTTGCTGCGTGTACAACAAACAGGCTTGCTCAGTCGGACAGCTATTGCCGGCGCCCAGGGGCTGGTTATATGCAAGGTATGTTCGTTCCTGCAAAGCTGACAGTGCTTCCTTGGCTGGATATCGGTACAAGCACTGCCTGGCTCACATCAGGCAAGCCTGCGCTGTCTAGTCATCTTGATCCCTGCTTCCCTGCCGCCTTTCACACCTGGAAAAGGGTCACTCTGCGTCCGGACTGAGGCACCAGCAGCTCCGTAACAAGCTCAACGGAACCCTGCACAACGGGGTGCCTAGCTGAGCACTGATAATGCTGTGAAAACCGCACGTGCAAACCCATGGCAAACTTCGCCATTTCCAGTCACAGACACGCTTCACCACATGAACACGTCAAATTGTCCCAGAACTGGCAAACATCGTTTGTGCAGCCAAGCTAAGACAAGCGGTAACCCATCTATAAGTCTGGCTACCAACTCACCTGCTCTGCAGCGATGTGGAGTGGCAGGTTGTTGTGACTGTCAGTGGCTTCGCATGATGCACACTTGGACCTGAGCAGCTCCCGCACAGCTTCCAAGCTGCCAACCTGGCAGGCCACGTGAAGAGGGTAACGGCCCTGCATGTGGTCAATTGAGACAATGCATCAGTGTTGAGACTGCACACACAGCAAGCACGCGTGTAACTGGTGACACAACTGTTTACCTAGGTGCGTATCACATCACCAGCACACGCACTGGTTCTAGCAGTGCCACTACCCTGCCTTTGCCATGTGCTTCATTTGCATCTTGACGACTGCTGCTAACACTCTCAGCACTGCTGAAAAGTGAGGGCATGAGATGAAGGCTCCATTGGCGCATTGTCCATGACATGATCAGAAGGTGCACAAAGCATCCATGAAGTGACGCGCCCAATGTGATGCATGACTCATGCTGTGACTTGCCTGTGGATCTTTGCAACCAGCTGCCTCATCAAAACTGCTCAGAACTCTCCGGATGGCATTGATGTCCTTGTCCCTGATGTGTCTAAAAATGGCAATGGCTGCCATGAGGCAACGCAGCAGCCCGGCTCGCAGGAGCCACAGCTTGGGTATGGGCAGCCCTGGTTGCCTGGGCCCCTGCATGTGTGCCAGGGAGAGGACCGACCACACGGCCGTTGGAACCAAGCACGGGCTGCTGTAACGTCAGACCTGTCACCCCTGGTGTAGCGGATGTTCTTGGAAAGGCATGAGGACGGTCCATGCCGGGCAGAGCAGTCACAAGCTGATGAGTGTGCTTTCCTTAGAGACCCACTGACAACAGCTGCAGGACTGAAATGCTATTCATGCGTCCAATCTCACCTACTAAGGTTACTTTGTAAGCGCAGATCAGGTCCTGCCGTGTCAGGGGACCATTACGCCAGTAGCCAGTGCGCGCCGTGCGCTGCACAACCTCCAAGGCGCTGAGTGAGCTTGACGAGTTCGGCCCGGAATTTTGAAATGCGGTTGCGGTTAGGCCAGGCGTTTCCGTTGCGTCCTATATTCTGCTCACTGGCAGGAGGTTTCTGACATACTGCTGGACCAGGGAGAGACACCTGTAAAGCATGTCTGGCACCATCATGGCTGATGGTGTCCTGTTGACCACCTCGGTTGGAGGAGCTGCTCCCACCTCGTTCCAGGCTTCACAGCGCATGCTCAACACGGACCTCTCTGTGCTGACGATGGATTCCAACAGCAACGCCAGCTCGGTAGCAGCTTCCATGGGAGGGAGCCCACCTCCACAACCAATTAATACAGGAGAACCTCATGGCAGCAACCACCTTACGCTGCCTTCCCTGCGCTCCCTCAAATCTGGAGGTGGTCACCCTGCCTCTCCCTCCTTCCGTCAGAACAGGCATCCCTTTTTCATTGGAGTGGCGGGTGGCACAGCAAGTGGCAAAACAACGGTGAGCTTGCGCTTAACAGCATGCACTCTTATCAAGGCATTCATGGGGCACATGTCAGCGAGACCAGGCAGGCAGAAGCAAAACATCTATGGCACCGTTGCTTCTGTGCTATGGGCTGCAGGTATGGCACATGGACAGCAGGCATACCTCCCAGAGTGCCTGACATGTTGTTCTGCGTCGTACCTGTTCCCAACCATGCACCAGCGGCACCACGCTTCACGTGCCCATCACTTAGATGCCTTGGCCAGGTTCAGGTTGAAACTCTTCAGTAGAAGGTTGATGCAGTGACACTGCAAGGTGCATGCCATGCAAAGTATAGGAACAAACAGATAGACATGCATGCAGACATGCAGACCTGCAGACGGCGACATGCACACCTGATATCAACAGGCAACAGATCAGTTCGCATCTTCAGCTGATAGGCACAGTCTCCCATTTGAATTTGCTTGCGCAGGTTTGCGACAGGATCATGCAGCGGCTTCATGATCAATGCGTGGTCATGCTAGCACAGGTGTGTGTAGTGCGGTTTCACGTTCAGCAGGCAGGAATGACAGCGTGCTGTGCATGTACAGCACTGAAGTGCATGGACGGAGGCAGTTTGCACCTGGCGGCGTGCATGCATGTGTTCTCGCCGTGATTCGTGTCCTGGCCACCTATCTTGCCCTTGCAGGATTCCTTCTACCGTGGCTTGACACCAGCAGAACGTGCTGACGTAAAGAACTTCAACTTCGACCATCCAGGCAAGTTCCACCCCACTTGATGCATTCCATCTGTTCTTATCCAGCTCCCCACGCACTGGGTCTGCTTGAGGAGCACACCAGGCATCTACACCCAAGAAGGTCTCCTGTTCATTTCAAATAGCAGGGATCACTTGGTTTGCCTGTCTGCGTGCGATGTGTCCTGTGCAGATGCCATTGACCTGCCCTCCCTCATCGCCACCCTTTGCAAGCTTCAACACGGTCAAGGCGTGGACGTCCCTGTATACGACTTCAGCACGCACCAGCGCAGTGTGGAGACAAGAAGGGTGGAGGCTGCGGATGTCATCATTGTAGAGGGTGGGTGGCCTTCGCATGCCAATGGCCTGAGAGCTCTTACCAATTGCCTGAGAGCTCTGACCCATGCCAATGGACGATCAGAGGCATGAAGTGATTAGATTGGGTCAGGCGAGCTGCAATGGCCGGCCACCTTGCAGAGATTTCCTTATTGGACTGTTCGGTTGAATAAGGAACTGTATGCTATGCTTTTATCATTGCCAGCTGTTGCCTTGTGCATGCCCTGCTCAGTGCCTCTCCCATCCTGTCAGAACAGCGCATGTGCCATGATGTAGCAGCTGATGTATGTCTTGACTGCCCACAGGCATTCTTGTGCTTGCGCTCGAGGAGGTGCGCAGTATGCTGCACATGAAGTGTTACGTGGACACGGACGACGACGTGCGGCTGGCCAGGCGGATACAGCGGGACATCACGCACAGGGGCAGGGACGTGGCAGGTGGGGGCAGGCAGACAAAGGGGCATAGTGGGTCGCGAAGCTTTGCCTGAAGCGGGCAGCAAGCAGATGGATGCAGATGGAAGCGCGTTAGCCAGCCTTGCCTCAAGCCAGCTACGGGGCAAAAGCGCGGGTTGGATGCAGAAGCGAGAGTTACGGGGCACAGCCTGGGGGGAAATCAGACAATGGCATGTGGCAACGAAGATAGTTGAGCTGTTGGCAGCAGGGAAAGGCAGTTCTGGGATGGCGGTTGCGGCACACCCACCCGCGGCCTTGGCTCAGTGTGGTTTGGTTTGTGGCACACATGCTGCGGTGGACCCACTGCAACTCACATCGCACATGTTCGCGGCAGCCTTGGCATTTCTGGCTCAGGTAGCCATATTAATCCGTCTGGTCCGTCTGATCCGGTCCATCGTGATATGCATATGATGCTGCTCATACGTGATTGGATTGCAGGAGTGATCGAGCAGTACACGCGCTTCGTGAAACCAGCCTTTGATCAGTTTATTGCCCCCTCAAGAAGGTGAGTGTACATGCTCGGGAGTGTTTGATGAGTGACCAGTAGGGCCTGCCTGCGTTGCCCTAACTTTGCGTTTGCTTTGCAACTCAAGTTGGTTTGGTATAGTAACAGTCAGAGGCGATGACAAAAAAGGTACAGCTGAGAGGAGCAGCTGCAAAGCTCTCGAGGCGAGCTCCTGTATCGCAAGAGCTCCTGTAGCTAGCTGGGCTGGTATCAAGAGCAATTACAGGCCAATTGAAGACACAGCCCAGGGCAGCTGCATCTGGGCAAGGCCTGGGCGAAGGTGAATTAGAGCTTGTCTTGTAAGAATGTGCACTATGCCATGTGCAGGTATGCCGACATCATCATTCCGTGGCAGCGAGGGGACAACATCGTCGCCATAGATCTCATCACAGGTGATTGCACAGTGGCTCCGTTTCCGGGCTGGATGGGGTCGTGCCACATTCTCTTTTGACTGGCTGCTTGCAGGCATTGCACCAGTAGCTGTTGGTTTTCTCATGAGGCGCACATTGGACCTGACCTGTGAACCGCCAGGTGCCAGCTCACCTGCTGACCTGGATGCACATGCCTGTTGCTGTGTTCCCAGAACACATCCGCCTCAAGCTGCAGCAGCAGGACTTGTTACGCATCTACCCCAATCTGGAGGTGAGACGGCAAGCAGCATGGAGGTTGGATGCATAGGGGACTGCGGTGCAGGCCATTGCCGGCACAGGCTGCTTCTCTGGGGCTGCCTCTGCTTGGTCCAACCATGTCTGCATTGTCTTAGGCTCTGCTAAAACACAGTTGTTGCTTGTGGCCGTTCACAGTTGTTGCTGGTGTGTCGATTTCTTGATCAGTTTGTGTTCCTGTCTGGTGTGGGCGCTAAAGCAAGGGGGTTACCGGTCTTGTACTGAGCAGGCCCTTTGCTGAAGCTTGAGTATGAGCTGCGTTGCACTGCTAGACTTTCAACTCTGCAATTTTAGACCTCACAGTTTTTGCTCTCCATTGATTTTGGTACTCTGCAGGTCATTCCCAGCAACTATCAGATACGAGGCATGCACACAATCCTGCGGAACAAGGACACAAGCAAAAACGACTTTGTCTTCTATGCCAACCGACTCAACCGCCTTCTGGTGGAGGCAGGCCTCGGCCACCTGCCCTTCAGCGAGAAAACCGTCTTCACGCCCACAGGTGCGATACCCATATCCACCCCTCCTAGTGAAGTATGACAGCTGCTTGCCACCAGACCATTGCAATGCGTTGAAAGCGGGTTTGAGGCGAGCCATGGCTTGTAGGTTAGCAAAAGGGATAACAAGGTGTAGGTATTGCAGGTGGCCACCTGTGTAGGTATTACAGGCGGCCACCTGAACGCTTGGTGCGTGGGTCGACCTGGCAGTTACACTCCACCAAAGAATTCGTGGTTGCATGATGTTGTGGCCTTGGGACGCCATGCCATCATCCCGTTCACTTCACTAACCAAGCAATCTTTTTCTGCTAGCCAGGATCAAATCCATGCTGCGGCTCATCATGACATGCATTGATGTTGTTTTCTCTGCTCACTGAGCTCACCTGGTCGGGATTGGTTGATCTTGCAGTACCAGTAGAAGGCCATGGAATGATGTTGGTTGTGGGTTGGGACCCTGTTTGGCTCCAATGCAACGCTTGTCTCCCTGTCACGTCTGCCCACAGGCCACCCGTACGTGGGCGTTGACTTCGCCAAGGGCCTGTGCGGCGTGAGCGTGATCCGAAGCGGGGAGTCCATGGAGGCAGCGCTCAGGGAGTGCTGCCAGGGCATCAAGATAGGCAAGATACTCGTGCACAGGTGAGGGAGGAGACTGGTTCGAAGATGGCTCACAGTGAGGTCAGGAGGATTGAGAAGCTCGTTCGATGAGCTCGCTTTCATGCAAGTGTGAGCCGCTTCTGAAATGGTAATTGATGCAAGTCCTTGGGACTGAGGTTATTTGACAGAGTGGCGGCGGCTTGTGAGGGTGGCTTATCATCACAAGAGGGGAGGGATTCCAACCCGTCCAACCTACATGTGAAGGGGATTGCGACACACCAGGATAGTACTGGTGGTG
>QAXH01000563.1:0-51134 GCA_004335635.1 Chloromonas sp. AAM2 | reverse complement strand
GGACGTAGCGTTGTTGCAGGGCAGTGCGTGCTTGCACAGTGTTCTGTGTGAGCAGGGCAGTGTAGGTGCGGACAGCAATGGGTGCAGCCGCGTGGTGTACAGGCGGGAGTGGAGGGGTGGAGTGTGCAGGTGGCTGTGGCCAGGCCAACTGACGGACCCGGCTGCGCGGGGCCAGGGCTGTGGTGTCGGCCAGGGAGCCCATCAGCACTGCACGAGAAGCAGAAACGGAAGGGAAGGGCCCGAGGGCCTGTAAAGCTACTGCCATATACGTGATGATGCCAGGAGGAAAACGATACAGCTGATGAAGGGCTGGCAGCCCCAGCACGCCTTGCGCTGCATCTGCTGAGCTGGCCAGGGTAGCAAGGAGAAGGGTTTGGGCTGGGTGAAGCGACGGGCATGCATGACGCAGGAGGATGCCAGCCAGAGTGGTCCAGGGCGGGGAGGTGTGAGGGTGGGGTGCTGAGGACATTCCGTGCGCGCTGCGGAACTGAAGAAGGGACGGCAACATGTGAAAGAGCCATGAAGCCTCCGTCACCCGCGTGGCCAAGGCCAATCCAGTGCCGCAGACGCCAACTCGCACTAGAGGACGGCCAAAGTCAGAGCCAGAAAAAATGCAGTCCTGGCCTGATTTGGATTGACCTGAATTCTCTTACGTTTTGTTGGGCCTTGATGCTCATATGCTTTCTTGTTCTCGTGCGTTCAGGTGGCACAGAGGCACTCGCGTGTGGCCGCGGCGCTGTGCCTATCCGCACTGGTGTGCGAGGGAGACTGGTCTGAACTGGACGGCATGTGGGGCTCAGGGACAGCAATCCTCAACAAAGGTATGCAATGGGGTTGGCTTAGGGTTAGTTAGGGTTAGTTAGGGTTAGGCGTGCGAGGGAGACTGGACTGAACTGGACGGCATATGGGGATCAGGGACAGCAATCCTCAAGAAAGGAATGGCAAGGGATTGGCTTAGGGTTCCGTAGTTACGGTTAGTTGGGGTTAGTTAGGGTTAGGTGTGCGAGGGAGACTGGACTGAACAGTCTCCCTAGTGCTTGTCCCTAGTGCTCCCTAGTGCTTGTCCAGGTCAAAAGGTACAGATTTGGTCGTTCCAGTCATCAAGTTGATGGCACATGTCTCGTTTACCAACGATTGCAGCACCTGCCTTGTGCTTCATCAGGGAAGCCATCACAGGACGCAGAATGGCAGGGGCAGCACTCTAGCCTACCCTGAGCATGAAAACAAGCACAAGGGACACACGGATTGGGTCGAGTCGAAGGCAGGCAGGCCACGGACTGACAAACCGACTAGCAACAAATGTTCCTGTCTGCTTCAGGCGTTTCCAAGGACACCCTGACATCCCTTCGCCACCAGCTATCCAAGGATGCGGGTATGGCCTCCAAACTGTGTGGCTCCACCCCTAGCTGGTGGCAGATGGAGATGCATTTGAGTGCACTGTCTCAACAGGCAAGCTGTGGGGCAAGGCCTGAGCTGTTCAAGTTACTGGAGGTGGGTGTCTGAGGATGGTTGGGTTTGGGCACTGCCATTGCCATCGTTGCATAGCCAGAGATGCACGGCCGGAGGGGCAGGACAAGGCAGAGGCGGAGCAGTGGGCTGGCACTGTGGTGCAAGACGCATGTGTAGTGCTACAAGCGCCTACATGAAGTAATATGATGATAGAGAACTAGCTTCCAGCTGCTGGTTTTGCTTGGTCAGGGTTGGGCATTGGAAGACCATGGGCATGGCCAGAGGGGCAGGGCAGGGCCGCAGGCAAGGCGGCAGCGCAGCAGGCTGGCACACATGGCAAGAGTGGCTGCACGCACAGTGGAATCTTTGGGCATTTGGAGATGGTTGGGTCCGGGCATTGCCACTACCATCAAGCCACTACCATCAAGGGCCATTGCGAACACGGGGCCATTGCGAACAAGGGGCGGTCAGTTGATGTCTATGCCTTGTGGCCTTGAATTTCCTGGACTGCAGACTAGCTGGCAACAGTCAATCGGCTACGGTTCGGCACAACCCGTCTGAGACCCTTGACTTGACGCGAGCAAGCTGTGACTGCGAGTACTTACGGCCGGCTTGCTGCTCCATGTGAACGTTTTATGGAGCCCGTGCTTGCAGGTTCCTTCCCTTAAGCAGGCCCCTGCTTACGCCCGGGCCTTGTTTGATCATGGCATCCGCGACCCCTCGGACCTCGCCACTGCTCCAGATGACGGCGTGCAGAAGGCAGTCTTGCAAGCACTGCCTAAAGCGCTGAGGGGCGCACAGGCTAAGCTGGGAGCAAAGTGAGTGCCGGGTAGCTCAGGGCACTTAAACCATAGCACAGGACGTGACTTGTTTTGTAGCACAGGCTCCATTTTATTTCGGGTTTGGTTCAGGGTAAGAGGCCACACAAGCCTGTGTTTGCCTGGCAAGTCGACTTACGCCTTCCTTGTTAAGGTAGGATTTGTTTCAGTGCTATCTTAATCCATGTCATTTGACGGCCTTCTTGCTGTTGACAGGCATTAATACGCAGGACGGCGATAAGTTCAGACAAATTGGAAAGCCAACGCTTGTTGTGTGAAGCATCACATACCGGCTGGTAAGCAAAAGGCCGTGTAATGATGGTGATTACTTGTGCCTGTTTGTGAGTGTAGGGGCACTGCAGCTATGTGTCAGGACGCTGACTTTCCACGTATAGCCCTGGCGAACAGAGTGGCATCCACAATCATATTGGAGGCAAAACAACTGGTAAGGCCCACGGTCTAGTTGGCACGGAGTGCATACAGGTCAGTATGGGATTCAAATGAAAGACATTTAAAGCACAGCTCAAAGGGAGAATGGCAGGTCTTTACAACTCTCACTGCAAACCGTTCGAATATCTGTTGTTTCATGCTCTGCAACAGGTGCTGGATCATGCCTTCAGTCTCATCCAAATAGTGAACGACATTCCCAAGATGAGTGGGGAGGGAGGCACAACATGGGGCGAACGAAGCAGCGGTGCCACGGCCCTTTCACAGGCCGCAGAGGACCAGCAGGCGGTCTTGCAGGCAGCTCAGCAGGGTATGCAGCTCGCCATGTCGCGCACACAGATGGGGCTGCATCGCCAAGTGCAGGGCTGGGCATGGCTGGAGCAGCTCGCATGGGATGCATCAGCTGAGTCCGTCAAGCGGGTGGCAGATCGTCTTGAAGCTGTCATGCGCGTTGCGTTCGCGTTTGTATGGTCTGGGCCGCTGCCGGAAGGACGGACCGGCCAGCAGGCAGCAGGAAATGTCACAGCGGAGCGTGCGACAGGCAGTGTGGGGAGTATGAAGAGCATGGGCAGCATCGGTAATGTAACGGAGGCACCAGCAGCAACGCGGACACCAACGCAACCCAGCACAACAGACAGGCCGGCGAGCGCAGGCTTCCCTACGTTGCTTGGGGTTGTGATGGCGTGGAGTGATCGCGACGTGCTGTGGGTCAAATGCGAACCATGCGATGCAGCAACAACATCGCATGCAACGGGTCGTGGCGACAGTGGTGAGACGTTGCGCAAACCTAATGCCGCCAAGGCGGCCCGTGAAGGCCAAGGCGGACCCAAGAAGTTCGCGGAACAGCTCGAGCCTCTCCTCAGGTGCGACTGCATTTTAATCAATCAAACTGATCGCAGCTGTGTCAGATCATAGGATCATGTTTTTTGTACTACTTCGACTTGATCAACATTCGCCTTGCCTCTTGGTCACAAATCGCGACCTGGCCTGATGCCAACGAGCCTTTGTACCAACAACCTCTTCAATGAGTTGAGGGTTGAGATATGTAGTACTTGTTGTGCAACGACCTTTTGTACCTGATGCGCGATGCGCCGACTCACAATTGCCTTGCCTCTCAGGCACGAGCCTCCAACCCAAAATAGCCAACATGCACGCACATGCAGGCATCCATTATGGTCCAAGCTGGCAGTGCTCTTCCAAAGCCCCCACGTGCTCAAAACCTGTTTTAACGCCCTAGGTCACCTGGCAGCCCTGGCCGTTCTAGGTGTGCCAATTCAAAACTGGGCCAGCAGCAGCACCTCTGACAATCCTGCCTCACATCATACCGCTCCAGCCCCACCACTACTCATCGGAGTTGGCCAGCAACATCTTGTCGATCCTCCGAATCAGACAGAGCTGCTGGATAGGCTGACCCTTGCTTCGGACTGCATGCCTACTCCCTTCGTCGATCCTCAGCTGCTGCACTGGCTGCTGAACACCCCTGGAAGCCTGCACGACATCACAGCCAAGGCCATGACTGACGCCCTTCTGCCAATGTACCGCCTGCGTGTGCCCCCTGCTTGGTCTGATGCCGCCCTGAAAACAGCGGCAGATACCTGTTTGCGTACGTACAGCTGCAGCATGGCGTTGGAAGCCGTAGCGCAGCGCTTCAAGCTGCTGGAACTCTACAAAGCCGTCGAAGTGCCGCTTCTCGTTGGCAGAGCCCTGACGAAGGCCGCTTGGCTCTCCAGGTGCAACGTCGCTCCCTTACTGCCATTGTCAACAGCGCAGGCGAATACACACGCTGTGCAAACCGCGACGACAAAGCCAAAGCAGCCAAGCAAAAAAGAAGCTTCAACACAGTCTGCAGCAAGCGGGATGGTGCAGAGCACATCTGGTGCGGGAGATGCATACTTTGCACTCCCGTGCGCAGTGGTGCATGTGCCAGGAATTCAAGCGACCAGCGCAGTTAGAACGCGCATGCTAGAACTGCAGCGTGCATTGAACAGCCTGCTACCACCAAACGCTATGAATGAACCAGCGCCTCTGCAGCTGGCAGTGCCGCACTTCTTGCGGCTGTTGTTAACGCCAGTCGCTATGCGCATGCATGAACGTATTGAAACTGCGGCACAGCACAGTACCGCCATGGCTGCGACTGATGGTGCCAAGGGCAAAGGACCAACAAGCCAAATTGATGGCGCACGCTTCCTCGGGCATCTGATGGCTCCTGATGGATTGGGGGCGGCTTGCCAACCTGCATCAGGCGGGCCGCAGCATGCTCTTGCGCCAAGGGCACTGTACAACGCAGATCCGTCGAGTCTGTGGTTGGGCGAACGACCTCACCAGGGAAATTGGCTTCTGTCCCAGCTGACACAGCTCATGCACTGGGACATCGTCACGCTTCGAGCGGTGGCGCGCTCACAAGCCGACCGGACGGCTAACGTCAGAGATACCCATGCATCGGGCGCGCCTCTGCAGGGCGGCAACGCAGTTGGTATGGATGAATTCGCGGTTGACATCGACCCTACGCCTCAGCTTCTGGGCAGTCATGGCTTTCTCGCTGCACATGCCGATCTGGCAGCGCTCCTCAGCGATGGCATAAACTCAACAACTGACATTGTACAACATCCCGAGGAGGTCCCATGCGTGCAGCAGCTTCTCGCAGCGCAGCTGGAACGATATCGTCAGGCTACAGGGCCAGAAAGAAATCCGACGAGCGTTTCACAGCCGTTTGCATTTATTCCAGGGCTCGAAGGGCAGCTAGTGCTTTTCGACGCAGAGCAGGCAACGGTGGCAACGCGTGGGCAGTTGCTAGCGGCAGGCCTGCTGGTCGCTACCAAAGCCACTGACAAACACTCGCAGCAAACGCACAATGGTAAGCCTGCCTCCTGTGTTGGGCTCAATCCAGCTACCACCCTAGCTAGTGGTGTGTTGCTCACCATTCTGCCTCCAGAAAGCCGTTTCCACACTAATCAGCAGCAGCCACTGCAGCAAAACACAGGTCTTGGATATCAGGCAGAGCAGCAAGAAGTGGTGGCACTTCTGGCTGTTCAGCCCAGGGCAGCACACCAACCAGCTTACATATGGGCAGTTTCTTGTGGCAGCATATGGCTTCACTCCCACGTGAGCCAGCTGGGCTGTCAGTTGCAGGCGTTACAATAGGGCGTTTTCACTCACATGGTTCAGGTGCAAATGCCTATGAGCAGTCCACAATCGTGGGTCAGATCCAGTGATCCAAACTGGGTCATGCTTCACGCCACCCTCGCTCATCTCCCACTCACACTTCTAGTCACACTGTGTGACGAGCCTGTCCTCACACATGCCCTCACTCAACGTGACCCAGTCGTTGCACTAGCCACTGCTTGGGCTAGAGCGTGTGTTAACAACACTGGCAACACACCAGCACACACGGATAAGCCGCCAGAAGCCGAGCCCAGCCTGGCACAGGGTCTGCAGCAACCCATGGATGTTTGTGAGCCAGGTTATGCACATGGGGACGGAATGCACACGTGGCCAGCGAAACTGACAGACATGCTGAGGTGCTGCAGTCATGTGCCAGAGCAGCAGCGGCTGCTGTGGGCAGTTGGGCAGCTGCTAGCTAGCTTCATGCTGGGAGAAGGTCCCCAGCAGCTGGTGCAGCGGCTGCAGCGGGAATTTCGTGGCCTGAGCGGTGATGGGATCGTTGCAGCAGAGCAGCCCGGCCCGCCATGTGGCCGAGTGAACAAGGTGGCTGCTAGGCAGTTACTGGATAGCTTCCTGAGCTGCTTGCCAGGGCTGATGAGCTGGCCTGACAAGCTACTTGAGAGCGCAATGGCATCCGGGTAAGGCAGGGAGACGGGAGCAGGGATCGGAGAGAGTTGCAAGGAGTTAGGTAGAAGTATGAGGGGAGGAGAACAGGCGCGAGAGTAAGGGCGGACAGGAAGTTGTGAATGGACGCTGGGATTGGCATGTTTGCGGATATGGGGGAGCGGGGCACTGAGCAGGGAAGTATGGCAGGAGTGTGGAGGGGCACTGAGCAGGGGAGTATGGCAGGAGTGTGGAGGGGCACTGAGCAGGAGAGTATGGCAGGAATGTGGAGGGGCACTGAGTACGCATGTCGGGCAAGCGTAGCGCGTGAGATCTCCGCAACCAATGCGGTCACGCAGCCTAGCACCCAGTGCCCTGGTACCGCAAGGCGTTCAAGCATGTAAGGTAAGAGACACATCCCGTCTCGTAACCTTTGACACTCATAGACATATACGTTGTTTGAACATAAGCCAAAGCACAGGACATGAGTGATGTAACAAGGTGGATACTTGAAATCAGGCGGAGAAATCAGCCATCACGTGATCAACGCACATGTTGCTATTGCTTGTCAGGACGCGAACTTGTGCAACTAGACCTGCTGACACACACACGCGTGTGTGTGCTGTGCTACGCTACAGGCGTGTGGTGACTGTAGCAGGGCGCCATGTGACCGTAACCGCCATGGCCGACGCCCTAGCCCAGCGCCGCAGCGCCCGTGACCCGCTGCCCACCAAGACGCGACGAGGCCTGCAACGCACTCTCATACGGGAAGTGCTGGCAGGGTCCGCGGCGGAAACCATGCGCTGCGCGGCAGGGCTAGCCTTTTCCGCCGGCCGGCAATCAACAGCATCGCAGGAAACCGCTTCACAAAAGCAGCACGTGGCCCACCTGGCACCTGACGTTATGCTTGGACCCATCGTCGGTGGGCGTCTCGTCCTGCTTGTACCCAAGGTCAGGGTGTTGGCCTTGGCCAACGGCCCAACTGCAGCTGCTGCTGGCAGTGGCTGGCCCAGCACCAGCTGTCCAGCTGGCGTGCCAACAGCCGGTTCTGTCACACCTGGGAGCAGCTGGCTTAGCCCAGCCGCCCTTGGTGCATGGCAGCCTAGTAGGATGGCAAATGCCAGGCCTGATGCAGGGGCGGTGGATCTTGTGCATGCGGCTCTGACTGTGGGTGTGAAGAGGCAGCTGAACCTCAAGGTTCCCTTGCGGGTGGAGTTGGCCTGGGGGGATACATGTGATGTGACCCGCTGTCTGCCACTTGTATGCGAGCATGACAGCTAGACACCATGGCCCGCACACTATACACCAGCCTGTCTCCCAGTCGCTTGTGGCCAGCTCTAGGGCCCAATACCCAGACGTGACGGGTACGCTGGCTCCAATTCAGCTGTACCCACTACTGCAGCGTGCCTCTGAGTTCTGCCTCATCCTCCTTGGTAGACAGTCCCACAACCCAGCTAGATCTAATATGACAGTAACTGCCCTATGTTAGGTACGAAGATGAGATTACATGAGACCAGACAGGGTGACCCACACATACACATACCTGCCTGCTAGATAGCTAGATGGCGTGGCTCACAGCGATACAGAAAACTTGGACATATTTGTGTCGAGCTCTAAGTCACTGCCTGGATCTGAACTCAGTGCAGTGAAACCCAGCGTAGGCAACCTTTCATCCCTGAATCTGCCTGCTACAAACTTGAGATATGGAACAATGCTGGGGAAATAAGGGATTTGACAGAGCACGACTAAGGGTGTTCAGCAGGCATGCACTCGCTCATGGGTGGTCCATTCATTCTTACTTATTCGTTGATTTGTTGCCGACCCCTTTGGATGTCATCTGAGAGTCTCAGAGCACTTGAACTCTGGATAGCTGTCGCTTCACTCTCATACTCGAGTGAGGGCGTGCTTAATTGGTACTGCGGAAGGTCAAAGAACTGACACTACCGCCATCACAATCGCTCCAATTTTCTGTCGTGGTGCGTAGGCTCAAGTCCTGAGGGCAAAGGGTGCGGTTGGTTGCCTGCTGAGCTCCAAAGGCATGCCCGTGGCTGCATGATGCCATGTTGAGCGGCTGTTACTGTTAGCATGATGACGACAGCTTCGCAAGTCCTTATGCAGAGCGTGGATGGTGCTGATGCTGCCTGGCCCTGGCCCAACTTCCGTTGTAGCGTCTAAGGACTGTGCCTGAGAGCTAAAGGGAGTTGCATGGCCGGGCCATAACAGTTGCGAGCTGCATAGCCTCCAGAGCTTGCTTATGCCGGAAATGCTGCACGCCAGATGCTGGATAGACGCTGCCACAGGTCCAACTCCTGAGTTCGGGGTTCAGCCAAGTGGCACACACATAGGGTGTGGCTACCCTAATGCAACACATCGGCCAAAGAACATGTGATGTGCGCAATGTTTGTGGGCTGATGACAGGCATTTTACTCTCATCATACAGACTGAATGGCATCTTCACAACTCTGACGAGATGAACAAAGCAACGGCGACAACCCTAGCACGTGGCGACTCGTGTAGCGCGCAGCCCTGGATGCAGGGCAATCCAGAGCAAAGTGTGATTCATGAGTTCGGATGTGCAACAAGCTGAGTCCTAATCCATGACAGGGTTCACACGGACGATGCAGAAGGACACGTAAAGGCATCGGCGTCCACTCGCTGAACCTCGACCTTGGTTGCACAAGTCCTGAATTGCCAACCCAGGCGGCCACTGAGCTGAACCCAAACCCCAGAGTTGGATCTATGGCAGCGTCTTGCCAGCCTCGGGTATGCAACAAGTCCAGCATCAGCAACCTCTGGAGGCTATGCAGCTCCGCAAATTCTCTACAATTATCATGGGCCGGCCATGCAGCACCTTTCAGCTTTCAGGCACAGCCCTTGGATGGCACAGCAGGCGTGGGGCCAGGGCCAGCCAGCACTAACACTATCCTTGCTCTGCATGAGGACTTGCCAAGCGCTCGTCGCCATGCTAACAGCCGCTCCACATGGCAGCATGCAGCTACAGGCAGGCCTTTAGGGCTCAGCAGGCAACCAAGCACACCCTTCTTGCTTGGGACTCGTAGCCTACACACCACGCCAGGCAGTTGGAGCGGCTGTGATGGCGGTTGCGCCACCGTTTCCACCTCCCGCAGTACCAATCAAAGCACTCCATTACTCAAATATGAAAGTGAGGCAATAGCCCTTCTCACACCTTCAGCAGTCGTGGAGCGCCTCAACAGATTCATTGTGAGCACCTTGCACTGATCACATGATAGAAGTATGATATAGTTCACATAATAATTCTATGGCCAAGTAGGCAATAGTGTGTCACATAAGCAGGCATTACGTGCATAGAAAGTTTGCAAAGTGGGCCAGGAATGTGCATGGTTGCTCGCCCTAAGTTGTTCTGCACCGTTCTGCGCTGCCAAACGCTGCTGTGCCATGCTGGTCACCACGTATTGCTAGTCACCACACGTGTATGACAGGAATGCCAAAGGGAAAGGTTGATAGTTGTGTTTTAGGGGCAACCTTTACTCTGGTGACTGCCCATGGTTGTTTGCCCGTCCTGAGCTGTTCTGCGCTATCTACCTTACCACCAAGCGCTGCTGCGCCATGCCACCACACACGCCATCAGAAATGTGTCATGAGGGTCAAACGCAATGGCTGGCAGTGATCTCCCCATTCTGAGCTGTTATGTGCCATCTATTCTGGCACGTGCTGCTGTTCAGATTGGCCAGGAGGACGCCAAGAAGGCCGTGGCAGTTGCCTTCCGCAACCGGTGGCGGCGCCACCGAGTGCCTACCAGCATGAAGGATGACATCACACCCAAGAACATACTCATGATAGGTACGTAACCACCACTCATACCTGTTGGGCAGTCGCAGACTTGCATGGAACATCGCTCCATGGTACCAGGAGGGCCTACGCTGCTGCGGCTGACACAATGATCCCTCATAACTCCTGTCCTGGCTGACATGCCACAACAAAACATCCTCATATACATACATGGCAGTCGCAGATTTGCCTAGGATATCGCTCCAAGGTAGCAGGGGGCCCTGATTTTCCTGTCCTGGCGGACATGCCCTAACAAAAACCAGCCTGTCCTGGCAATCGTTCACTCTTGCCTGTTTGATAGGTGTGCCAGTGAAAGCATCGTCGGTCATCCTATTTTTTTCTGATAGAAATCTGGCGGCCATCACACACACAGCAAACGGTCACAAGCAAAGGTCAACCATGTGCCAGTTGCAGAGCTCTTTGCATTGGCAGAGCGGCAGCATGCTGTGACAAGCACATGTGTTGACAGAGCTATCACTTGTCATTCGGAACAGTGAAGGCCAAGTCTGTAGCCTTCTTTTCTGTTGGAAGCAGGACGCACTGCGGCAGTGCTGGCACGGCTACATCAGAATGCACCAGAAGAGAAGAAGACGAGCCATGCATCTTTTTCTGTACATCGTTTCCCTGCAGGCCCCACTGGGTGCGGTAAGACTGAGATAGCCCGCCGCCTGGCCAAGCTGGCAGATGCACCCTTCGTGAAGGTGTGGACAGGGGAGTTCGTGAATGGGAATAAGAGTGCGGCTATGTGTGTCAGATGCAATACATTGGTTGCTAGCGTTCGCGCTCGGTGCATGTAGGCCCCCCGCATGTAATCTATCTATCTATGTATACGGTGGTATGGTATATCAACTGGACAGAGGCGCCGTTCGTGAAGGTGAGGGGGTTACGGGACAGGTGCTATGGGGTAATGGGGGCGAGAGTGCGCCTCTCTACAGTAGATGCGATAGAAAAAAGGTGACAGGTATGGGGTGTGTCTCCCCACTAGGCTGGCCTGCTTATCGCCATCCCCTCTCACACCTTCATGTTCTGTCACGAACCTGCCTGTAGGAGTTATCGAACCATGTTCTGGCATGCATGTGCTATCGAACCATGTTCTGGCATGCATGTGCTATCGAACCATGTTCTGGCATGCATGTGCTATCGAACCATGTTCTGGCATGCATGTGCTATCGAACCATGTTCTGGCATGCATGTGCTATCGAACCATGTTCTGGCATGCATGTGCTATCGAACCATGTTCTGGCATGCATGTGTTTTGAGCATATGTTTTGAGCATATGTTGTGAGCATATGTTGTCCAATCACTTGGATGGGACTGAATCATTCATCATCATTTGTCCCGAATCATGTCCTGAAACCCTCATTCTGTTGGCCCTCTAGAAATCTTTGCCTGTACAAATCCACTGAGTCTGCCTGTCACTCCCGCCCACGATATGCATGCATGTGCCATTGCTTGCAGGTTGAAGCCACCAAGTTCACTGAAGTAGGTTACCACGGCCGTGACGTCGACACCATCATCAAGGATTTAGTTGAAGCTAGCATAACTCTGGTCAAGAACAAGCTGAGGGACCAAGCACAGGTGGGCAAGGGGGCATTTGGTGGCAAGAGTTTAACACATGCAGCTGCTTGGTTTTATCAACACGTGCAGCTGCTTGGTTTCATCAACACGTGCAGCTGCTTGGTATCATCAACACATGCAGCTGCTTGGTTTCATCAACACGTGCAGCTGCTTGGTTTCATCCACACGTGCAGCTGCTTGGTTTCATCAACACGTGCAGCTGCTTGGTTTCATGTCATGGAAAACAAACTTGAAGAACACACCAAACCACTGACTGGCTGATTTGATGTTTTGAAGCACGTACGATATCAACCAAAGGGGCAGGGAGGCGGGGTCTTTCCTTAAGTAATGGACCACCTCAGAAACGGCCAGGCAACGGTTGAAACCCTAGCAGTACGGGTATCAATTTGAAGCTCATGACTAGGCGGTTGCAGCTAGTCACTTAATTATCACATGATTATCACAGGGCCTGAAGCCTGCTTATCTTCAAACAGTTGATTCTCTAATTTTCAAACTGCCACAGTTGATTAACCTTTGCCCAGAAATTTTTTTTGTTTCAGAAGGGTCAATTTGTGCGGATTTGTTGAGCTGGTCCATTGTTTTAGCAAAGCCCCTGAAAAATAAAGCTGCGGACCCTGAGCAATAATCAACAAACCTAACCTACTGGTTATTCTTTTGACGTATGGATTAAACACAATCCCTTGATCCTGCCCTGCGCAGGCAGCCCTGTCTGCTGCGATTGAGGTGCGGCTGCTGACTGCGCTTGCGTCCATTGGCCATGCGGGGCCAGACGGGGTGCAGGCAATCGTGGAGTGGAGCAAGAGCGGGAACAGCCCCACCGCCCTGCCGCTCGCCTTGGAGGAGCTGAGGGAGAAGCTCAGGAGGGGGGAGCTCGAGAAGACAAGGGTGGACCTGGATTTGCCACCGAAGACGAGTCTGGATGTCAACAACATGGGAGGAGGGGGGGTGAGTGGGTCTGCCGCCGTGTTTAAAACGTTGTCCTTGCTTTCTTGCTGTAACGTTTTCTTTCTCCTGCTGGCAAACACGTGCTGGCCAATGGTATGTTTCAATTCTTGCTCTGGTTATATGACGGCTTTGTTCATGTCTCCGCTCTGTTGCGCAGCCCGTGATGGTGAACGTAGAGAAGCTTATGGCTGGCCTGACAGGGTGTTGTTGATTTGGTTCATTTCTAATGCTTGCGTAATGGCTTACTGTGCTCCTGCTCTCTGGTATGCAGCCCATGATGGTCAACATCGAGAAGCTAATGGCGGGTCTGGCGGGCCGAAGCAAGGAGAGGCGCAAACTGCCCATATCTGCTGCCAGGCAGGCCCTGGAGGAAGTGGAGGTGGACAGGCTCTTTCCGCCGGAGATGGTGGTCAAAGAGGCGATCAGGCTGACGGAGCAGGATGGGTGAGTGAGAGGGAGAGAGTGAGAGTATGAAGAAACTGTGTGGGTGGGTAGAGGCAGGGGTGCTGCATGGTACATCCCGTCATTGCTGGGAAGCAGGACCCGTGCACCAAAGTCGTTTGTGTTGGTTTTGTCAATGTGCACTATGCACACAAGGGAGGTTCCCAAGTAGGAGCTTTGACCAGAATCGGGCCCTGCTGGGAACTGGTTGGCCCGCACCGTCCTGCATGGCATGGAAAGGAAGGGTGATGCGTGTGCAGGGACGGTCACAATGCTGGCTCAAACATCTCAACTGGGACGTAGGCCTTCCTGCAACGAATGAGATGCACCAAACAAAGGCACTCGCTCATTGTCTTTGCTGCAGTATTGTGTTCATTGACGAGATTGATAAGATCGTGCAAAGCCGCGGCTCCACCTGGCGCTCGGGGGACCCCAGCAGCGAGGGCGTCCAGCGCGACCTGCTGCCCATCATCGAGGGTGAGCACGTGGGGTGCACGGCGTGCACGCGGCATGTGCTTGTGATGCTTGTGCTTATCTCCACTTTGCCTCATTGTCTCCCGTCTCCGCCTCCGCCTCTCTCTGCCGTCTATACATCATGACGTGACTTCCCTGATCCGTTTGCACCAGTGTGAGACACTGGCATGCATGACCACCATGATGGCTGATTCATCATGCTGAGTTTAATGATCAATGCCGTGACAGTGCTACAAAACAGAAAGCGTGTGGTGACCTAACTGGTGAGGCCTCCTCTGACCAATTTCAGCTATGCAAAGTCGCACACATGCCTTTGTGTTCTGCATCCCATGGCATGTGGTTGCAGGCTTAGTGACACTGTGAAAGTTGCCAATTCACTAGCTAACACTGACCTTAACCCTGGCAATCTTTCAATTCATGCCATTTATATGGCTAGTGGGATGCTTTTGGAAGGCGTTCTGTGGGGTGATGGCTACAAGGGCCTCACCACCCCTTGCTGACACTAATGCCAGTTTGGCTCTACAGTGGCTGGTGGCTCGCTTAAGGGCACGTCAAAACAAGGTGCACACACGCTTTGTGTTCACCATACCATGGCATGTGGTTGCAGGCTCGGTGGTGCAAACCAAGCATGGCAACGTCAACACAGACCACATTCTGTTCATCTGCTCGGGCGCATTCCACTCAGTCAAGCCATCAGACCTCATGGCAGAGCTGCAGGTCAGTCCTGAAATCGGTTTCTGTGTTAATTTCTTGTCGGTTCCCGACCGCTGCCGGTAGTTTTCTTGCAGTGTACTCTCTTTGTAAGTAGTTGTGTAGAGACCTTTGGGCCTAATCGTAAAGCCGTCCTTCCCGTCCTGAAATCTATTTTCATGTCCCCTCTTGTCAACTTGTCCGTCCAAGACAGGTTGGTGGGGATACTTGGTTTCAGTGTCGATTTCTCGTCAGTGTCCGCTGCCATCGTCTTCTAACCCCAACTCCACGAATGTGACCAAGTCCTTTGCCCGTTTTAGCTGATTGTGGGCATCATTGCTCATCCTAGCTCATTATGAGCATCAGCAATGTGTCCTATAGGAGTATTCCTGTCAGCAGATCACGGATCCACTTACTTCAACAATGTACACGTACAGTTGTATTCTTCTCTGGTTTTCTCTCCGTATCAGTCCATCATATTTTCTCTCATTCTCCTTATAGGGTCGCCTTCCCATTCGTGTGGAGCTCCAGGCGCTGACCCAGCATGACTTTTATCGCATCCTCACAGAGCCGCAGTACAACCTCATCAAGCAGCAGCAGGTGGGTGAAGGTTTGGGCTCTGTCGTGCATCGGGTGCTGCAGCTTTTCCACGCGTCCCGTGCTCTTGGAGAGGTGGAGGGCAGTTGGGGTTCTGCGCTCTGGCGAAGTTTGGTTTGGTTCTGTAATGAAGAATTGCGCGGAGGATGTGCACGCCGAGAACAAGAAGGGGCTAAAGAGTTTGGACAACCATGAAAGGGCTGAAAAAGCCGGAAGGACCAGCATTGACACAGTCAACTAGTATCTCGGTCAGACCTGGTATCTGTTGGCTGCCACTACATCCTATTGGCGTCAGGGTACGCACTTGCATTTCGAGGAATGGACGGGGCCTACTTGTCATCACTGACGGGGTGAGGGTCACAGTATAAGTCGGCATGTGCGGGTGTTGTTGCATGGCCTTTAATACGGAGAAGCAAACAAACTGCTGTGCTGTGCGTTCCCTTGCAGATGCTGTTGGCCACAGAAGGTGTGGACCTTCACCTCACAGACGCAGCGGTGAAGGAGGTGGCGAGGCTGGCCGAGGAAATCAACCGCACAACGGAAAACATC
Source organism: Chloromonas sp. AAM2 (assembly GCA_004335635.1). Taxonomy (NCBI): domain Eukaryota; kingdom Viridiplantae; phylum Chlorophyta; class Chlorophyceae; order Chlamydomonadales; family Chlamydomonadaceae; genus Chloromonas; species Chloromonas sp. AAM2. The sequence goes on along the minus strand of QAXH01000563.1, from coordinate 35,571 downwards.
GGCGCCAGGCGGCTCGCCACGGTGCTGGAGAAGTGCGTGGAACAGATCTCGTTCTCAGCGCCAGAGCTGGCAACACAGGTATGGTATGCAGCACAAATCAATTTTGCCCGCTCGTATGGTCATGCCCCTAGCGATGCTGCTTCTTGTCAGTTGAGCACGGTTCTTGGCACAGGTTTTGTCGTCGATCCTTCCATGCTCTCCACTGTTGCCTTCCCTGCAGGCCAAGGGCGAGGGTCGTGACCGGCACCAGGTTGTGGTGGACAAGGAGAACGTGGAGGAGCGCGTGGCTGTGGTGCTCAAGAGACAGGACCTGTCAAAGTGGATTATTTGAAAACAGCCACGTAATCAGTTACCTGTTGCATCGATGCTTTGTTTTGTTTCCGGGGAGACTGTAGTTTGTGTAACACAATGAAAGAACGAAAGCTGGTTAGTGGCAGTGTGGCGTAGCAACAGTCAGGGCAGTACACTTACTCTGTAGTGAAAGCCTAACGTCAGAAGGGAGGTGCGGCCTGCGTGAATTGGGCCCTACAAACCTTGGCCCTAACCCTAGGATGTGAAGCCATTGTCTTGAGTTCGCACAGTTGCAGAACATCAGGTGCAAGGTATGCTATGTGTTGTAGTGAAGCCCGCCGCCTCACATTACATACAGTTACAAAGTTACGTACATTACCCACCATATGCGTGCGCTCCAGCTTGGGTCCGTCACTTTGGCTACTTACGAACTTTGCAACCTGACACACAGATTCGGCTCCATGCCGTTTTGTTGATTAACATGTTCTGATAATCTGATATCGACCCGTGCCATATACATTTAGTACCTCAAATTGCGACAGTCAATACACCATTCATTGCTATTCAGGGTTTCCTCCCTGATCTACACACTATATGACATGTAGACGTCACGACTATGAAAGTCTGCTGACCCTGGTACACATGTCTGTGACGCCGCAGCATGGCTCAAACCGTATGGTGGTGTTTGACAGCTGTGCACTGAAAGCCAGTCAACGGGAGCAAAATGAAATGCAGAGGCAGCTAGGGGTCAGTTCTTAACAATGCACTCATGTCGGGTTTCCGGAGTTTGTTGCTAGGGTTTTCTCCAGGACTTTGCCGCTTTACCCCACAAGCGAGGTCAGCAACGTGCAAGCATTTTGTGATACCTCCAGTTGCAATCGAACGAAGATGCGCTCCCTAGGAACCCTTGGCCAGTGGCACAGCACACTCTGCAAGCCTCCCAGCACACGCCAGCATAGTCTTTACCATGTTCAACGCAATCCCAATTGCGTGCGACGTCGATGCTGGGCAGAGCCAGGCCAGCCTGGAATTCATCATGCGCACGAACACGCTGACAACCCAAACCCTTGCACACCACCTTCACTCACCTGGCCCCAGCTGGCCATCAGCTCCGGCAATGCAGCTGCACGACAATATCTGCAACAAAGCCTTTCTCTCAACTTGGATGCACACGTGGACTTTTCTCATTTGAGTGTGGATCAGGATCTGGAGCCAAACATCAGCCTCTTGCTATCTATCCAGAGCCGTCAAAGGGTGGTGGCGCTGTTGAAGGCGCATCCAGAGCTGCTAGGAGTGCAGCTACAGGGCTGGAGGGAGTTTCTGCAACAGTATGGCGTCAGGTAGGTCTAGGTTTTGGGTGATAACCCAATGCTTCCACCAACCACAGAGCCAGGCCTTCGGCAGGTGGGCAGCTGACAGGGAAGGTGCATGGGCATGCGAGGTGTGGGACAGAACATGCATGTGTCTTCAGATCGGTGTGGGTGAACTGTGTTGGTGATCACTGGTTTTACATTTCCACACATTTGTACCCACCCCGTTCCACGATATGTATCTTGAACCAAGAGGAGGCGAATGGTTGGTATGCCTGATGCTGGCGAAACCACTAACCTCTAGAATAAAAGGTTCTGTCTGACCAACCAGACGCTAACTAGACCATCACTAACTTTCCAATGCGTTGCGCTCCACCCCTGATGTTTTTTAAGTGATCTCATGTTAGGCCGGGGGCAAAGTGGTTGGAACTGTCCCCACATGCCGTCACCTGAGCCAAGTGCCACCCGCCCCTCGCCCGCAGTGCTCACTTCTTCTTCAAGCTCCTGGGCTCCCACCCGCAGCTCTTCACACAAGGGTCGCTCTTCACAGCAGGGCAGAGCATCATGCTGCTACAGGTCTGGGTATATGGCACCTACTCCAGTCCCCCAATCCATGACTTCCCGTGACATCAGTCGAGGCAACACAATCTCAGGGGGTATCAGGCACGGCTGGTATGGCACATGTGGTGTGCGGCATGCATGGCTCTTAAAGTTGTGGTTTGGTCTGCTTCTTCACCTCACCCCTCTCTAACTAGGTTCCGTCGGGGGAGTACACAGTTGCATCCCACGTGCCTTAATGATTTAATGAACTGTGTTGTGATTTGTGTACACACTGGCACACACTGGCACACATCACTAGTGTGATTGGCCGGAAATGAAGCTTGTGGTGGTAGATCATGTTTGCTATTTCTTATAATTGTAATCTGCATAATCATTTAGCATGGCATTCTCTGGGCATGAGCCACTGGCTGAAGCACACGTGATGTCAGCGCCTCATCACAATCATCGTGAATGTTGATATACTTTGCACTGATTTTTGGATATTCTCGTGTGTTGCAGTCCCTGGGTTTGAGCACCCGCGACATCAGTGCATCGATCATTCCGCGGGCAGCCGAGGTGTTGAGTCAGCCTCAGGCCATCACTCCAGTGGTCCAGTTCCTCACCACGCCACCCGCACTGGAGCAAGGTGGGACCAGGGGGAATAAAAGCAAGACTTGGAAACGGGGTTGTGACGTGTCAAGGGTTGGTGACATGTCACTGGGTGGTGGCGTATCAAGGGTTGGTTACGTGTCATGGACTTGCACAGTGCTGCATCTGAGGAGGCTGTAAAGCGCAGTAAGCAAAACGCCGTGTAATCATGAAAGCATGAAAGCAGAGGAACCCACAGGCATCAAGCGTGGGCGCTAGCAAGCTATGCACCACAGGAGGCAGGTCACCGTTCTGACTCGCCCTGAGCAGCAACAACCCTGAAAACAGGAGAAATCGTGCACTTGAATGGTATGCATTGAGGTGCAAAGAGGCTGATCGGCGCAGGCGCGTTAGACGGGGTTATTCATGACGTTGCAAATGCTTTGCACGCAGGTGTCACTTCCAGTACTTCTACACAAGCCAGCAACGGCACCACTTCCGGTCAGCCACACATACTCCCTCCCTTACCGGCCTCAGCCTCCTCCCAACAAGCCCACTGTTCCCCACATCAACCACAGCAGACAAACCAACCATCTTGCATGTCAGTGGAGGCCGTGAGCCCACACAATCTCAATTCAGCGGCAGACAGCAATGTCCGGAAAGGGAATGGGTCACAGAGTGGGACACGGGCGGATGATGACAGCGGGCAAGTGCTTGGAGGGTTGGGTTTGACGCGGGAAGAGCTGCGCTCACTGCTCTCCAGGTACGGGGTTGGACAAACAGTGAACCTCTCAGTCACAGCCGTTGGCTGAGCTTTCCCACTTCATAGCGTGGGTGCCCTTGTCACAGTTACCACCACGTGTCCTGTGATCAGTTACCACCACGTGTCCTGTGATCAGTTACCACCACGTGTCCTGTGATCAGTTACCACCACGTGTCCTGTGATCAGTTACCACCACGTGTCCTGTGATCAGTTACCACCACGTGTCCTGTGATCAGTTACCACCACGTGTCCTGTGATCAGTTACCACCACGTGTCCTGCGATCAGTTACCACCACGTGTCCTGCGACGGCCGGCTGAAATCCATACATTCATAATAGTGTCAATCAAGGTGAAGTGAATTCAGACACATATCTATGTGTACACCGAGCGATGCTCTGGCTCCATGATGGGACGAATAAGCAAGGGATTGTGTATATTACCATATACATATACATGGTGTACACTACCATACCCATAGGGGCAATGATCTTGACCTCTGGTCACCTTGCCATGCCGGCACTGCACCCTGTGTGCAGGTGTCCGGGAGTGCTGCTGATGTCCGTTCAGCGCGAGCTGGTGCCGCGCCTCCGGTACATCAGGCAGTCACTGGGGTTCACAGCGGAAGAGGTAAGGCCAACGCTTTGGGTAAATTCGCGATTGCCATGTAGTAATGATTGTGATGAGAAAGGTGAATATGTGGTTTTCAGAGGATAATGCAGACGACCGTAAGTATGGTCACGGCTGATCTTCGGCCTTTGATGAACACGCTTTGTCTGGCCGGAAACGATGGCTCGACATGATGCCTTGCTACGGTGATGTTTGCGTTCGTGCTCGATGCATCTGGGCCCCCTGATGTATATATATACATACGTTTTTATGTTTGCCCCTACTGTATGTTTGGCACCTGCACCACGCCTGCACTTGAGCGCGTCATTTCCTGAAGCTGGGGTAGTTTCCAGTTCTGTGTTTGATGTTCCCGTGTTCCTTGTGTTTTTCCAGGCTCGTCACCTGCTGTGCCTGAACAGCTCCCTGCTTCTAGTGCCCGTGGCCCCCCAGTTTGAGTCGCACCTGGGCTTCCTGACACAGGCGGTGGGCTGCACCAGGCAGCAGGCCAAGGCGCTACTGGTTAACTGTGCAGGTAGGTCATGCGGCCGCCATCATAGACACTCATGATAACAGATAGCTTGCTACGAGTCAGAAGGTCACCAGGTGCGCAGCTGATTGCTCTGACCTCGAGTACAGCACTGACAAGGTACAATGGAGATGCGAACGGCCAGCGAGCAAGCATGGGAAGGGTGGTGTGGTTGCCTCCGAGTACTGCACTGAGAAAATGCATGGGGAGGTACAGGCGGAGAAAACATAGGAAGCCGCTGCATTGGAAAAAAAAGCTAGGAAGCCGCTCCATTGAGATCTTTAGGGATTCAGCCTTTTGACTGCCACTGCACTGACTTGCTGTAGCATCTCCTGCCATATTTACATTTTCACCTGCATTTACATCGGAATAACGTTCACGTGCTCTCACTTGAGGTTTCTGACAACAGTGTGCCTTTATGCGGGTATGACAGCGGTGTTCTCGTTCTGATGGGACTCCCTTGCACGAGCAAAATGCCCTGTGCACGTGCATCTCTATGTATGCAGAACTCCTTGCGCTCAGCCCCGGCAATCTGGACCGCAAATGGAAGTTCCTGACACACGCCGTGTTTGGCCCAGCCACTGACGCAGCTACAGCAGCCTTCAAACACTTGAGACAGGACAACAACCACCAACCTCCACTCAGCCACTCAACCAGCGATGCAACCACAGCCGCCTCTCAGTGCTTGCCTGACACCAACATTCACCCTCTTAGCCACCCAGCCACCGACGCAGCCTCAGTGACAACTGGAGTCTCACCGCCTCGAGCAGGCGTTTTAGTTGACGGCTCCAGGCAGCAGCCGTACCCAAGTGAGCATCGGGGAAATGAACACCAACAACCTCAGCATGATGCATCACAGTCAGAAGACGGGCTTGTGGCACCTTCGGCGAACCACACAGAACTAAATGCACAGGAGCATGGGTCACAGGGGCAGCGGAGGCAGCAGGGGTTTGCTGGCATGCAAGAACAGGGGTTTGCTGGCAAGCAAGGGGAGGGCCATGCAGCCCACCCTGTGTCAGCCCACCAGTCAGCCCACCACACAGCCCACCATTCAGCGCACCATTCAGCCCACCAGGCCAGAGCTGCAGTGCTGGAGTTTCCGCAGTACTTCAGCCGTTCGCTTCTGAATGACATCGGACCAAGGTTCAGCTACGCGCGAGACCGGGGGCTGCTGCACCACCTGCTAGATTACGAAGAACAGGTGTGGCACAGTGATACGGTCCATGGGGGAAAATTGGTGTTTTTGCTGACGGTCCATGGGGGAAAATTGGTGTTTTTGCTGACATCATCCGCTAGACATTGAAATGTCAGGCGGACGGTATGGCATAAATTCAATTCGTCTCTTCCTCCTTTTCTATCTCTCTCCTTTCTCTCTGTTCATTTGACAACAATGGGTGAGCTATGACAGGCTAGAAACAGAAGGATCATCACGCTTTGTGCATGTGGAGCTCTCTTTATTCTCTCGTCTCAACAACCCGCCTGCATGATTTTGTTCCTTTCTATGATGCGTTGCTATGTGCGTTTCACGTGCAGACTGGTCACGTGAGCCTGAGCCTGCGTCGGTTACTGGATTGCGACAGCCCACAGTACGTAGTGCGTGTGTCGGGCGACGAGGAGGACTTTGATGAATACTGCCAGCACTGGCGCAGGACACAGGCCGGTGCGGTGTCACTCACAGCTATCAACCCAGCGGAAGCAAGTTGGTAAACGCAGTATCCTGCATGTCTGAATGCAAGCAGCGCTGACCAGCAACAAGCTATTCATCACCGCCATAATTACACGGCTCAGCTGTGAGCTAGAGATTCATCGTCACATTGCGTTCTGCCTACTGCTCCTACGCGCAGCTTGCAGCGCTGCAGCCTGATAGGCACTGCCTTAGCCCTAAGCAGCCGCCCAAATCACCCCCCCAAGCAGAGCATGGGCATGATGCCCGTGGAAAGAAAGCACATGCAACGTTCAGGGCATTTCTTGGTGGTCTCAGCGGGTACAAGGGAGACAGCGCGTTTGCTGGCAGACTATTCATCACGATTCAATTCATCATGGGCGGTGCATGATAGCGGGGGATAGGGTTAGCCGGACTCTGTGCTGCTCGTCTCACTGAGGGCTGACACAGAAGAGCATTGACTGTATCCTGATGCGGCCGGCAGACTGTCGGCATCACAGGCGGAGAGAGTTGCTGGTAGTTGGCGATTGGGATTGGAGCGGTTAACTGGACACAAGTGTAGAAGAAGTGTGAGGTGCTGCTGTCGCTTCAGAAGCTGTTTGCTGGCGTGATGCTTTGCAATAGTACAGAGGCTTTTGCAATTAGTGTATAGCCATAACCATTGCAGGGACACCAGGCGGCAGCTATCATCATATGCCAGCCGCTCAGCTGCTCAACGTTCGTGGCGACATGTTCATCAGACGTTTGTTTATGAGCAGCCCCGTTTGTAATCGCACTGTGGCGTTGTAGGCCAGGTCACGGGAATCATGTTGCTGACCATGCAAGGGATATTAGGTGTTAATGAAGCATCGGTTAGTGTTTCTTGGTTATGCAAGAGTCTTCTTACTATACTGTTGCTCTTATTCGTTGTTCTTTAATCGTTATATGCTGACCAGATTTGGAATCCACAATCAATGAAAGGAAAAGAACGAGCAGCCAGTTTCCAAGATGAGCTCAACGAATGGATTACCGAGACACGAGCAAGCCAAGCACACAAACGCATTCGACACTTGCGTGGACGCTTCCTGCTGTGCACTCCGTCCTGGTAACTGAAATCATCGTCACAATTCAACATGAGCTCAACGAATGAATGAGCAAGCCAAGCACGCAAATGTATCTGTAACGGATCAGGTCAGAGGGTGGCAACGTACACTACAGAAGGCCAATGAACCATGGATGGTGTCACAGTCTTGTGCCAAGACCTCATTGGGTGCCAAAGGTGGTGATCAAGACAAACAAATCACGGAAGAAAGCCTTGGATGGTGGCATGACGCACCAAGGTCAGCAATAGAAAGTTTCTCGTATGCCGAGGCCTCAGAGGACAGAATTTAGAGCAGGATTTGTTTGGCGTCCAGACGGTCCAACCAGTCAATACTGCCTGGCAGCAATGGTCAAGAATCAAGAATCAAAAGCAAGCCGGAGGTGAAATATTGTCAACAGACAGCAGCAGAAGGCCGTGCTTCCAGTCCGAGTTACCAGTTCCGTCTGTCGCCACAAGCATGCCTCTGTCACTCAGCGAGGTGCAGCAAGGTAACAACCCACTCTGTAAGCGCAATGCCCCTGAGTAAGCAGCTCCTGTAGGTCGTGTGTCCAAGCAATTGGTATGTGTAAGGAGCATGATGACCGGTGAAGCCACATGACCCTCTAGCTCTCAAGGACTGTCAACGCTGGGCCTACAGTGTGCCAATGTTGAAAGCCGCCTTGTCAAGTGTTGGTGTGGACGTGCTTCCTGGTGTTGGTGTGGACGTGCTTCCTACGATAAGTATGAGCTTACTGCACTCAGTTTGGACTGTTCAAATCATCATGGGCCGGTGCATGATGGCGCAACGAACAGGAATACCTGTCAAGCTCAGATTAGGCCCGACCCCATGCACCCACCGCCTTGGCAGAACCAGAGGTCTGCGCAACTGACTGTACGCAGCATAGCATGGCAGGCAACGTTCATTGTTCCACTACAAGTTGAGCACCTGACCAGACAATGAGAGGTCCATGAACCTAGGATAGCGGCCACCTCACAAACAGACAAGTCAGCGTCGCCAGTCCGCTCCAAGTTGGTCCCAGTCGGTTGAACCCGGCCGCTCAGTCCTCATAGTCCTCCTCTACCATGTCAGTATCCCTGCGGGACGCCGCCTGCCGGCCGACTCCCGCCAACGCCCCGGTCCCGCCACCTCCGCCCACCCCGGCCACAACGCCCTTGTTCAGATTGGTAATGAGTGTTGGCGACGTGCTGCTCGTCCGCGTGCCGTTGCTGGTAGGCTGGTTGGTCCTGATTGCGGGGATGGTGCCATCCTCGGCCTCCAGGGTATGCAGCACAAGCATGTCGACCATCAGGTTCAGCTTGAAGTTCTGCACGTGCACAGCTTTTAATCACGGAAATGTGTCGAATGACTTCATCGGCCTTCATTCCCTATGGAGCAGCAGCCCTCTTGAGCCGCAGACACACTAGAATCACACAGCCATTGACCGCGCAAGGGTTAGTAACTGAGCCACGAAGGTTTGAGTACCATGCAAGCATTAGCCCATGCGGCTGGCCCTTGCCTGTCTGGCCTGCAGCACCGCAGCCATGGAAAAGCCATGCAATGATGATGATGATGATGATGAAACCCCACCTGATAGTTCCATTTCTCCCTCCACTCGTGTGCACTGCGCTGCTCCGCCAGAAGCCATTGCTTGAGCCTTTCCACCTCCTGAACCTCCGCCTCCATGGCATGCACCTTATTTTGAAGGTCCCTGATCTGTCAACAGCATGGGGGTGAAAAAAATGAGGGTGAGGGTTAGGGTCGAACATTCGGCATTTGTAACCGTAGGTCAGTGCCCCAGCCTAGCCCAGACACATCCACGGTGTGCGCTTTATTTTGACAATCTCTGACCTGTGACCAGCATGGGAGGGGTTAAGTCTTTCTGAGTCAGTGACCAGCATGGCAAGCAAGACCAGGCTGTCATGCTAGCAGATGCTAGGCGGTTTCCGTCAAACTGTGTCAACCATGATAGGGGTCCTCGCACCAAGCCCGATTGCACAATGGCTCCAATGCACCGTAAAAACACTTAAACCTTCTGCTTCTTTCTGCCATCCATGTCAACCAAAGGCATGTGTGCTCGGGGGTCAGTGGTCAGCATGGCAAGCAGGCCCAAGCACAGCTGGGCTGTCATGGTAGCAGCTGCTAGTGTCGCCTCGTCTGATGGCATGAAGTGTTGACCAGGCCCTCAAATAGTATTTTTTGAAGCAGTTTGTGAGAATGCCCAAAGAGTCTGCAACACTTTGCGCTCTTGGTTGTGACGTTGCATGCGCTGGCGTGTGACATTGTGACATGCTGTTCTGTGGCATTTAACAGCATGACATTTGCCGTTGTGAGCTTGCAGAGTAGCAAGGTGGGTACAGAACGCAGCAAACCCACAAACGCATGTGCCATGTGCACATGCATGAATGCATGTGCTGCTGCTATGTTGGCATGGCCGCATGGGCCGTCACACACCTGTTCCGTATTTTGTTGTTGTGGTACCTGAGATGTACGGCCTATGTCGGTGTGCGGCTGCCTAGCTGGCACGTGGTTTGGCTGGGCATCTGAGGGATACTTGGCAGACTGTGAGGCTGGGGCGTTTGCCCCTGTACCCCCAAACACTGCATGTTTCATCTTGTCCACAATGCTAGGCCCCTCATTGTGCTGTTGGCGTGGCGAGGCGAGGGGGCTGGGCTGCTGGCCTGTGTGGCTGGAACGCCTGCTAGGCGGGCTAGACAGTCTGCGTGACGACGACTGGGGCGGGCCTGCGTGGTAACCGCTGTAGGCAGCTGTCGTCGAACCTTGGGGAGACGGACCCCAGCTGCTGCTGTCTCGGGACGCACGCATGCTGGCTCGCTCATTGTGCCTTTCCTCCCGTTTGCTACTTGTTCTTCGAGAACTGGTCGGTCGACCTGCTAGTTTATCGAAGAACCCCATGGCCGTGGGTACGTGTGCTGCAATTAACAGCAAATAAGATCAGAATTGTGGACACCTGAACTGGTCTGTTGACCGACAACCCTAGGCGACAGGTGTGGGGTGTTCTTAGCTTGCCGTGAACGCCTCAGTACGCGTGTTCCTCTACTGCTGGAGACAATGTTGCCGTCGCCACTGGTTGAAAAGTATGGTTCCGGAGCGCGGTTTGCAAGACAGCCTGTGACCACTCTTTGTGAAAGCCTGATAATGCTGGAAAACGTTGGGGTTAACTCCTCTGCTTTGCGATGCCTAACAGCTGGTGGCATGAGCTTGACGTGCCAGCAAGCAAGCAGGAGGTAGATTAAGTGCTCGCATTGGATCCAGGATTTCCATTACTTGTGCTCGCCACGGGCAGCCAGCCAGAGTTGGAACATGGAGAGACGGTCAGTGCAAACAATTGCGATTCTCAAACGGTATAAGCTTACAGTATTAGTCTCCGGTGGAGATGTCACAAGGTCACAGTGCACATGTGGAACACCAATGTACGATCACAGTCCTGAAGCACCATCAAGTTGAATCAAGCAAAAATGTCAATGCTCACGTGCCTCTTGAACCACCCTAATCACAGACCTCCAGGACAAAACGTTTGGACAAAACGTTTCTAAACATTTCCGTGTTACCGACTGCTGCAGCCAGTTGGCTGACGCACTTGTCCTACCACATTCTGGGAGCGGCACGTGAAAGCTGCTAATCCAGGACACAGGCGATCCCACGCCGATGTTCAGAACAGGCATATGGTCAACAGTCGTATCAAATGGCACCATACAGGTATGCTCAGACGGAGGGTTCACGGGTCTGCTGGTCCCAACCGCAAACAGAGCAACTGTCGTCGACACAAAATCCTCCAAATCCCATCAGAATTCAGGTCGCAAGTGTCCAGGTCAGCTCTAATCATTGTGGCATCACAGGGCATCAGGGCCTAGCAGTCAATGTCAGTCGGGAGGGACCTAGGACATGACATGGAAAAAGCGACATATCATGGCCCTGACATGGTAGTGACAGTCCAGCCCGTACAAACACTCATGAAGGTATTTGCACAGCGAAATGGTTGCCAGTGATTTAGCCCTTAATCATGTGATTAAAACAAATCCAATCTTAAAGCAATTTAGCTTCTGAAACCAGCAAGGATTAGACTTGTAGCCCAGCCCAGTCGCACCTCTTTGACACCCACACCTCGTTTTGAACTGGCTGCAGGTGCACTGAGGCAATATCAGGTCAGATACACTCATGCAAAAGGGCCACTGTATGCCACTGCATAATTGGTTGTGAAACCATGACATAGCGAGCAGGGCCGCTGGTTGTGAAACCACAGAGCTGTGACGGCGGGCAACTTCCTAGCAAGGCTATGGATGGCTGGGCAGTGGCTTGTGGCAAGGCAGTTGAATCAACTGCCGTACTCAACATTGGCAACCACACCACCAACCACATCAGGCTACAACACAGAGGTGGCAAAGGAATACGGCCAAAGGGCAGTCCAGACGGGCAGAGACAAAGAACACAGACAAAACATAAACAAAACAATTCACAGTTTCTCGTTTTGAGAGGGCGCAGGGTAGCATGGGACATAGACTTTTGACGGTAGACATTTGACTCGACACTACTAGTAGACTATTTATTCAGAGAAAAGCAGTGACAGTGGCATCAGCGACATTTGCACTAAGACACAACAGGAAGCGGCAAGTCAAGTGGTGATGGGTGAAACAGTTAGCGGGAGCTAAACATGCATCCACAACGCTAACGGACAACAATGCTGTGACCTGCTCAATAGATTGCATTGGAGAGATAGAAACCTATTAAATCAAACACGCACATAAGCCATAGCATGGTTACTGCCTGAAAATACGTAATCTAAGTCATCACGCAATACACCTTGTCCGAGCAGTAGCCAAGGACTCCAGCTTGTCTTCCGCACCCACTAATAAGCTGTTGAGAAAAGAACTTCTACCAAGGAGACTTTGAACCCTTGAGTTCGCTGTGCCACAACCCAAGCGGCTTGGCCGTGTGCTTGTATGCTGGCAATCCGGTGCTGAGTTTCCACCAGCAAGCCACTGATGCAGTTAGGTTGGCTGGGAGTGCACACCATCGGACGGGACAAGCATTGCTCTGTAGGGTGATAACCACAAGGACCTCACCAGGCCTTGCTGGCGCGGCCAGACTCCCCTTTACTAGGAGAAATGCGTGGACGTGCTTCCTGGTGTGCACTCCCTCCTTGTAAGCCATCATGCAGAAAACCACCTGCTGACGCAATTGGATCGTATCCTTTTGCATGCATGCTACTGAACCAGGGCAACGTCAAGCCATTGTGGCGCTTGATCAGATAAAACACCTTTCCTCGCCTCTTGCGATTAGGATTGCCCGCTGTACCATGTCTAGACATACACCAATGCGCGGTGCCCACTAAACCCATCCTGCTACATGACCGTGCAGGCGCCAGTGTGTCCTGTGTAGTAGCCACAACAGGACAGACCTCAACGGCATATGCATCATTTCAACCACCCTTGCCTCACGCTCTGAGCCCTGCTAGGCAGGTCAAAGGCTGTGCATAACTCGACAGACAGCTGGAAGGGCTGTGCTGCACTGCATTGCATCAACCAGTGAAGACACCAATCCAACAGGCCAAGGCTGTGTGCATACGCCTGCACACATATCTCTGCTCGGCTTGCCAGCTCGACCAACCTTCACTAGTATGCTCAGCTGTGGGCTTGCTTGTGGCATCGCAGCATCATAACAGTGACGCTGGCCATAGATCGGCAAGCTCGCATGGCAACAAGGCTGCACAGCAAGCCTTTGGCTTTGTAATTATGCTGTTCCAGTGCGTAATAGATTCTGCGGCTGTTCCATATGCTTGTGGATAGCCTACGCATGCATGGCACACTGCACCCTTCCCATTCAAGCCATTGACCCTGCCAGCCGGCACAAGATTATCCATGGTGCACAGTTCTGATGTGATGCACATGTGAGCCTTATAAGTGTCCGACAAAGGCTGGTGACTGATACATCGAAGCTTGGGGGCAACGAAATCTGATCGGGGCAAAGAAATCTGATGCATGGATGCAAGTGCATGACTATCCCAGCGCATGACTTAAATCGCATGAGAGCAGGACGGTTACCGTCCGGTACATTGTGGCTGCGGGATGGCATCGCCTGGAACGGTCTTGTCCGGTTGTACGAAGGATACAATCACTGTGCAGTCGTCCATCTTGCCACCACCTTTGGCGAAGTAACGTGCCCAACCAAAGCCCTGCGCACGTGACAAAGCATGTTCATGCACACGTGGCAAGGCATGTTCATGCACACGTGGCAAGGTATGTGCATGCACACGGGACAGGGCATGTGCATGCACACGGGACAAAGCATGTTCATGCACACGTGACAAGGCATGTTCATGCACACGTGGCAAGGCATGTTCATGCACACGTGGCAAGGCATGTGCATGCACACGTGGCAAGGCATGTGCATGCACACGTGACAGGGCATGTGCATGCACACATGACCATGCACACCTCCACCTCATGGTTCTGATCTGAAGGTACATCCAATCAAGTGCTTGCTCATCGCCGCTGCAGGTCCAATACCCAGTGTGGCCTGTGTGTGTGACCTGTGTGTGTGACCTCTGTGCGTGTGTGACCCATGTGTGTGACCTCTGCGTGTGTGCGTGTGTGTGTGTGTGTGTGACCTGTGCCGGCCTGTGTCACCAACACTTCTGTGGGTGGCACTTGTGACATGCCATGCTGCCATGCCTATGTAGAACGTCATGCCATGCTTGACTCCCTCGTAAACGCACCTGCTCACAACTAGCCACACTCCACGGTGTGCGCTGGTACGGATTCTGCGCATACCGGTGTGCCGTGCGAGTAATGCGGAGCGCCAGCGCTTCTGCCTCCTGCACCGAGTAAAGGCAGCTGTCCAGCGAAGCCTGCGCAGCTGCTGCGGCTGCTAACTGCTCCGGGTCAGGCGGTGCATCAGCAGTGCCTAGGAGCAGAGATCGGCGTTTGCAGGAAAGCACGTCGTAGCAGATGGCGGCGATTTCGTCGTCAAACATGTTGTCGTAGAGACCGTCGGTGGCCATGACGATTACGTCACCGGGCTGCAAATGGCAAGTGTGTGTTGCATGGGTGGATGCGGTGACAGTGAAGCAATAGGCACAGCGTGACAGCTTTAGAAGCATCAACAGGCGCTTAGCAGCTGCCTACATCATCCCTATGAGACAATCATGTGCACAGTGCCCCTGTCAATGTACCCTTAAACAATGAGGCAGGACAACCGCCTGTACAACCTTCAGCAGTACATCCACTAGGGTGACATCCACTAGCGCTGTCTGCATCGTCCGGTGATTCTATGATGGATGGGTGTGCACTCACATACATGTAAGCAGGCCTCCGGGTTCAGTGCACCCCTGGTCCAGCACTCATTCCCTATCCAACGCTCACCATCATCATCGTTACATGAGCTCATCCCAATAACCCGCTCACCAGCACATCCACTATTGTGACGTCAGCGCTGTCCGCGTCGTCCGGCGAGTCTATGATGGACGGGTGCGATAGCTGGTAGGGCATGTTGAACATGTGCTGCTGCGCGGCCGAGGCGAAGATGATGCGCCCGTCACGGATGACGCGCACACCGCTGTCGCCAAGGTTGGCAACCTGGTAAAGAGGCAAAACACGCAGAGAGCATATGGATTAACCAAGAACCCAACACCTCTAACGATGCGGCATACTGATTGCTAGGCTTCTGCATTCCGATTTTCTGATTTACGACTGCTATTACTGACTTCTAAGTTGCAAGGCACATCCTTTATGTGCATTGCGCGAATCAGCACTGACACAACCAACCTCCAAAACTAGTTGCATGTCAATGTGTTACAAAAACACTGTCCTGTGCCCTCACCTGCAGCCTGCCATGTGGCTTCATGACGGCCAGTGACACGGTTGAGCTGCCGGCCATGACAGTGGACTTGTGTGCGTAGCGAATGACCTCCCGGGCGTCTGCTGAGGTGCCGGCATCGTGGAGGGCCTCCGAGCAGAACCTGCATGTAGAGTACAGGCGTTTAGTGTATGAAGGCTGCAGTGTCTAAGCCTGGATAGCGTGGATGGCCTGAGGGTTCATAGTGTATGCACATCCGGTCAACACAACAATGTTTATGCTTAAACATGTACATGTCGTTGTACATAACTCTCCCCAAGTCAGGGTCATTTAATATGACCCCTCAAGGCCTGCATTTGTCTAGGTCTATTGATGTTGGCTGGATCCGGTCAATGTTTGTTGAACATTGACGGTCACCTCCCTTGCCAGCCCTGCAGCTACTTGTTGTTGCTTGGTCATTGTCAAAGGGTTCCACCGTCTCACTTCCCTTTTCACTCTGGATGACAACAGTGCACACTGATCTCCTCCATGTCTGTACGCGTGTACGCATGCTCCTGTGTATGCATGGGTCTGATTGCAACATGGCCCATCCTATCTGCCGCATTTCCACTCACTGCATGAGTGTGCGAGAGTAGTCCGCCGGGTCGATGCCCTCCTCAGCCCAGCCGCTGACCCCATCCGCCACGCCAATGGCCCCGAGGCCCGAGGACACAATGCAGTACGCGTCCTCACCACCCTTGTCAGCCTGCATGCATATTAGCAGTTTGATCATCACTACCAGGCATTGACAGGTTTGACCAAAGCAGCCATAGCAGGCGGGCCTACGATGCACATCATGGCTGGCTTGTATGCATACTCTGGGGTGTCACTGGCGGGCTGTCATGCAGGTACATGTTTTTGGCATAGTATGCCCTGCTGCTAAGCAGTGTGGTGTGACTGTTTGAAACACATGCTGACAAACACAATCACCAGGTAAACCCAGCAGCAACACAGAGTTGAGCGCTGGGAGGTGACATAGGCTTCTGTACTAGGGGACTGTTCAAATTGACTTGCGGTTGTTGCTTAGGGCGCAGTGGTGACCAATAAGTCATCTGTTTTCTTTCCCCCTTGCCCCTGCTGAGCAGTCCTCCCCGGACTGAAGGCCATGTAAACCACAACAACCACAACAACCACAACAACAACAACAACAACAACAACAACAACAACAACAACAACAACAACGCATGCGGTGGAACCCCAGCTGGCCGTGTTGGCCTTGCTGGTGGGAGGCTGTGTTGACGCCTCGGCGCAGTTCAGGTAGTGTTTTGGAAGACACAGCTTGTTCTGCCACTGACTGCCAGGCTCCTGCATAATTATGACTTTCCGCTTTATGACTCATATTAATTGACTTTGAGTTTTTTGGTCCCTGAGTTGCGGGACACATCTCTTATGCGCATCGCGCGCATTCACACGGATGTAAAAAGACAACAACAACAACAACAACAACAACAACAACAACAACAACAACAACAACAACAGAAACAAACTGCAGCAGGCAGAGCAACCAACCCAACCAACCTTCCTGTGCTGCTTTACTCTGCGCGCTCCATTGGCCGTTTGCTATGCATTTGCTCGCTGTGCAGCACTGGTGTGCGGCCATCAAATGTTGAGCTTCACCCACCGTGTAGAACTGTCCTTGGAGGTCGATCCAGCCCCTTACGGCATTAGTTTGCATGTTGCATGCTGCTGCTCTGCCCTCTGGGTATAGCCTGCCTTGCATTCGTCTGTTCTGTTCCGCCTTGCCATGCTGCACACATTACCCTCTCACCTTGTCCACGTGCGGGATCATGGCTGCGGCTGCCACTAACCGCATGGGCTGCTGCGCCTGAGACTGAGTCTCCAGGGCTGCAGCAATTGACCCATAGCCAGTCGCCTGCAAGCCAGGACGAGATGCATGGTCAAGTTGACGCTATCCACCACTGCAGATTTCGAACTCCACCTGGCTGTGGCAAGGAACTTCACGTCCCAGCCACTTTATTCATCATTTCAGACATCACAATGGCAATGCCCCTATTCTGATGTGAGAATGCAGCAGGCTGAGCTCCTTCCTTTCAACGTGCCCTCTCCCTCCCTTTGCTTCCTGAAGTTGCACTCCTCCTGCGCTCCCGTTTTGACTCCTTAACGTGCCTGATACCACGAGTCTTGGTTAAAGCTTACCTGAAGGAGGTCCGTCCCTGACATGATGGGCATGCCTGCCATAGCTAATGAAGCCACTGCCGGGTGTGCGGAGAATGGTGGGGAGGTGGGACGCGGCGAGTTGCCCCGCAATAGCAGCGGGGAATCACCCGACGTGCTGCTGCGGCTTGGTGTGCGGCTGCCTGCTGATCCCATCACAGGGTGGTGTGTGGAAGCAGCTGAGATGGTCTCAACTGTGGGTGATGCACGGCCGTTGGCAAGGGTGGTTGGTGGTTGCTCGATTGCGACTTCAATTGTATCCAAACCATTGGCTGGATCATCATCACGATCGGTCAATGGCGAATCCGGTGAGGCGGAACTACTGCGATTTTTACCAACGGTGTCCAAGCAGGTCGTGACTTTGGCGTTGATTGTGACGTTAGCGTCTGGGAGGGAAGATGGTGGGAGGGTGGCAGCGGCCTCGTCGGCTCTGAGGGCTTGTTCAAGCAGCGTGGGTTTCTGGTGCGATAGGCTAAGGCCACCTGATGAGCCAAGGAGGAGTTGTGAGCCAGCTGAGGAGGATTGAGAGCCCTGGAAGGTGGGAAACCCCCGCCGTTTATTGCCGTGAGAGGTCACGTCTTGTGCACTGGATGAACGTGGGAGAGGTGGCAAACGGCCACCGGCATTAGCAGCTGCCGCAGCCTCTGCAGCTGCAGCGAGGCTGGTTGGTGATACCTCTGTATCAACAGGCCATTCGACATGGTTAGCACTGCTAGCAGAGGCAAGGCGACCGTTGCGAAATGTCATGTCAGGAGAGCCGACCGAGTTGACAAGGATATGATCTGTGCTGTCACTGCGTGCCATGTTGAGATAGCTGTAAGGCAGGGGGCTGAAGAAAACGGAGGCGAAGTCGTTGGAGTCCTTGGCGTTCTTGGGAATGACTGGATGATGTGCTTGAATAGGGCGAGCTGAGCTTGATGCTGCCATGTTGGTGGTTGAGCGATAGGAAGAGGACATGGATATTGGAATGGAGAGAGGGTTAGAGTCTTCTGGAGTCTGGCCTAGTCTGCTGGTCAACACGGCGTCTTGCCGTGGCTGAGGGACTGTCATGCTGAGTGGTCGATGGGGTGGTGGGGGTGTGGCTGGTAGAGGAGGAACGGGGCTGTCTCGAGCGGCAGGGGTGGAGGCTTTGGAAACTGTGCTGGAAGTGTTGACTGGCATGGTCATAGGAGCGGCAGACGCAGCAGAAGCAGCAGCAGCAGCAGCTGCTGCATGGGCACAGCTAGGTGATGAGGGTATAGCCTGTGGCGAGGTGCCAGCTGGACTTGGGCTGGTGCTTGTTGGGCCCATCCACACTCGATCCCATGTGTCCAAGACCTGTTCCAACACCTGGCCTGCATCTCCTTGGGTGTTGGAGGCGCCAGCAGGGGCAGGGCCACCACCGCATGAGCTCAAGAATGGATGGATGGGAGTGGAACCAGCACCTAGGGCAGTGGTCAGAAGAGAGGTCTGGCGAGGTTTGAGGGTGAGCGCTGCAGCTGCAATGGGCCCTGCAGCTGACCCAATCTCAGAGACTGAGTGGACGGAGTGGCTGTGCAGATGCCCATGGTGGTGGGGATGGCCAGAAAGAGCGACGGATGAGGACGTGTAAGAAGACATCTGCTGGCGGATCGGGGAAGGCTTAGCTGCAACACGACGCTCTCATGGCGTGATGAGTCAAAACAAAGGCCAGCGCAAGCAAATTGATTTCTCCAGTTTTAGCAAGCCGCCTCTCCTGCGCAGGCACAAATACATTATGGATGAGTAGCAGGCCAATAATGGGCGCTTGAATGATCAAGGTGCCCCGCCTCGCGCAGTTAATCAAAAGGCCTGAAATAAAGCACACAAACCCTGTTGTTCGGCTCGCTCATGTTCTGCATCAGCTTCACCAAAACAAACACAACAACGTCATGGGCTGTCCCCATCCCTTTGCAGGCCCATATCTGCCTCACGGTAGGGATGGTGCCGGAGAAAACGAGCAGTGCTGTACCTAGCTTGATCTACCTTGCTTGCTTGTTTCGAGACAAGTAATTCTGGCCACCCGCCAACAAAAATGCAGCCTACCTGATGAGGTGCAGCCGCAGCTCACGCTTTTTGAGCGACCTGGCTGGGCTTGACCAAACAAGCTTCCGGTATTCTGACTGCAAGCTGCAGGGCTGTAACAAGATGACGACTGTCCAAAGCTAGAGTTTGAGTGTTCCTTGCTTCCTGGGGTTTGGCGGACAGTGGTATTGGTGTTGCCGCGGTGCAAATCACGTAGGCCTGCTGCAAGGAAGCGGCAGAGACTGGCGTGCAGGCGGTGGGGGCTCACCTGACGCCGGGCATCCGTTCATAACGTTTATAACCAACCCAACTGTGAGGCGAATGAGATTCCGTGCAGCCCGTTGTCTCCCGTATGGTTCCTCCCGTTGCAATCCTTTGCCAGCGACCCCAGCAGTGGTATGCTCAGCACCGTCACGCGCAACTGGCATCCCCATCATTCACCAGGTCACTGTGTAAGATTACTGTTTGCAGGTTGGTGCCCTGTCCAGCCTGTTTGACCTGGCTGTGCAACTGGCCTATCAAGGTAAAGCCATCTAGCTTGGCCAGGCACAGTGGCCATCAAAACTTTCTTCGTTAGCTCTTTATTGCAATGATTGCCAGCCATTACGCAATGCTAGCAATCTTGCAGCTTGAGCCCTGCCACATCCAGGGAGATGGGTTCTCGGGTGTGAGCTATATAAGGCGGCATGTGTCTAGTGCCCAATGAAGCGCTGCGGTTGAAGAATTCGCTTGCTCTGTAATGCGGGTCTTAGTCGAGGGTTAGAGGGCTTGGCTGCCTCCCCAAGGAGGCGGGCGGCCAGATGGAAACATGTGCTTACAAGAACAGTGCCTTGGTAGATTGAATGACATGCACCAGATGGCAGTGCCACGGTGAGCACTCAATGAATGCATTAGTGTAGTCAACCATTTCAAATAAAATCAAACGTTGGAGGTTAAGACCTTTTTCCTTTGCTCTGCATAGAGACCGAGTAAAGGGAATATTGCCGACTGTATCCAGGCTGTGGTTGCAAGGTGCTTGGAAGGTGTTACTGAGCTGCTATCAAGAGGGACTGCACAAACCCCGACCTCACAAAGAGGGAGTGCACACCAGGAAGCACGTCCACGCAAATATAAAATTTGCGCAAATAGTAGATTTTTCCTAGTCAAGGGGAGTGTAGCCGCGCCAACAAGGCCTGGTGAGTTCCTTATGGTTATCAGCCCACAGGACACCTTCCTCAGCGCCCCGCACAAGCACTCACAGTTTGCACAGTTTGACAGGCCACACGCAAGCGTTACGCTCACTCTGTTTCTGTTTCTGTCTCTGTTTTTGATGCGTTTTTGGACGCGTACTTCCTAACTGTACATCGGTCTGGCGGACTTCAGTTGCATAGCGACAGGAAATCAAGAGCGAGAGCCATACTCGTGTAGTGATTGGCCAACAGACTTGATGACTAAAATAATTGCATGCGCTCAGGCGGTAATGTTTATATTCTGCTCCTCCCACAGCACAGGATGGCACTTGAGAAGGAGGTGGTGCTGATTAAACGGTTTGTTTAAGGATGTCTACTCAACACTGCTGCTGGTCGGTATGGTTTCGCTTTGATTAGGCCGAGTTAGCATTGCCGCTTTATCAACAGTGCTCGGACTCAGGCTCAGACCTGTACTGTTACAAGGAGGGAGTGCATACCATGAAGCACGTCCAACGCAAACACCGACCGTTTGCGCAAATTGCAAGAACATCTAAAAAGGGGAACAGCTGTCGTGCTTCACAGCTGCCGTCATCTCAAAGAATCTTGGAAGCCCGAAACATTTTGACTGCACCGTGCATTGCATGCACTGGTGGTTATTCAGATGGAACTGAGCCGCTTTCATATGCAGTGCCTGAGGATGACATCTCTCTCTAATAATACTAATCAACAGTCGAGATTTTCGTACCCCAGGCTTTCACAATCTTTGGAATGGCAAGATTATGAAATTATGAAAACTTCATGTTTTCTTGGCTGGACAACAGCTTAGCGTTACGTGAAAAGTGTCCGGTCTTGCGTCCATTACTTGTACTAGTAGGCTGGCACAGCGCCGGTCTCAACGTGACTGGCACTGCAGGTGTTACCTGGCTGGCTGTTGTCTGTAGCCTATGGGTTTCTTCGTTGTTGATTGGTCCGGGATGACACACTATCAGCACACCAAGAGTCATAAGACAGGCACAGCGGAGCCACACAGGCTCGCCACCCATCAGAATATCACCCATGCTGCATTACACTGTGAATTGTGGTATGCAACACTTGGCGGGAACAAAAGCTAAATCTTACCCAGGCAACAGCGGTTTCGTCATAACCGCCTCACTGATTCGAACTCATCATTGCTGAACCAAACTGGCCAAGCACAAAGCATGCATGCAAAGGCCTGTCACGCCGGATGGAAGGTCACAATGTTCAACAACTGTTGCTGAGTCTTAGTCTATCTACTCAGTACGGGTCACCTTGCAACTTGGTTGAACTGCTTGCCAGAAAAGGGCGAAGTGGTGAAACTAACTTTCAGAGGGTTTAACCGTGGTAGGTGAAATAAAATCAGTTCTCAACTTTATATCAACTGTTCAGTTCATCTTCATGCTTCAAAGGTTCTTGAAGCAGTGCCCAGCCGTCATGTGCCTCGAGATAATTCGAAGCAATGTCAGGCACACCCCACAATCCCCATACATTGCAGCAAGGGGAAGGGGAGGGCAATCATTGGTGCCAACAACTCACGGTGGTCAGAGCAGGGGACCTTACACCCACCCATCTTCAACAGCCAAGCGACGGGTCCATCAAAGACTGTGAGTATGCCATCGATCATCGTGCTCATCACTCATCGTTTCATTACTGATGAAACTGTTCGAGTTTGAGCCATGTAATCAACTGCTGGAGAAGTGAGGCTATGATATTGAGCCAGGAAGCCATCACAAGCCTGACCCACCCTGAGCAAGAAGACATGACATGTGACTTGAACTCGTCATTGTTGCCTCGCTTGCACCTGTCTCGGACACATCACTCATTGTAAAAGCATGATGCCCAGAGTTCTGTAACAGGATTCATCAAGGTAGTACGAGCTGAACACCTGTCAAGTCAAGAACATGATTCATGACAGGGTGGTTCCTCAACTACTGTGCTTCCAGTCGGTCAACCCTTTTTTAACCCTTTTCTAACCCTTTTTTAAGGCTTGTGTTAAGAGTTAATGGTTGTAGCTCAACAAATGTCCAGGTGTTCAGGCCAACCGACTCCTTGCAACCACTCAAGCTGTTGTTCATGGTTGTAGGTCAAATCGTGATGTCCAAACGGAAACCAAGACATTTTGCAGACGAATCGTATCGGCGGAAGAGGAACACCGTCAAAGCGTGGTCTTGTACTTGAGGATCATGCGCCAGTGCTCAGCAGTGCCCGCCATGGCTATGCCTAGGCCAAACAATACGCTTGCAGCACATCTCGCAGTGCCATCATGGACGCTATCACAACCAGGTCACATACTCTTCATCCTCTGTGCCCCGACATGCTTCGAAGCAAAGGACCCTCAACCTCGTCATCATCCAACCTTTACACCATCCCAGTCGGCACACGTGGCGACTGTGCCGGTGACCGTGGGCTGGGCGGGGTGGCAACTCCTCCTGCACTGCCCTGCACACCGACCTGCTTGCGTGCACTGCCTCTCAGCAAGGCACCATAGCCTAGCGTTGGGCGCTTGACTTCTAGCACAGCTGTCTTCTCTGCCTCAGACTGGCACAAACTGGCCACTGCCACAGGTGACTCAGAGCTGGAGCTGTGCACGCTTGGAGCCCCGACTTCCGCCAGCTCTTGCACAGGTGTCGGCACAAAAAGGGCCACACCTGGCTTCAATGGTGGCGGTTGGAAGATGAGCTCCTTTAGCGAAGGTGAGGCTGCAGTGGATGGTGGGGTGTCCTTGGCTGAAGCACCCCGTGGCGACTGCTGGCTGATGTAATCAACGTATCGTCCTGAGAGCCCACTCCGGTCCCAACTAAACCTCTCCATCTGTCGGACAGTCACCTGCGAACGCAGAAGCAGCAGGGCGTTGCGATGTGAGGCAAACACATACGAGCACAATTGTATGCTGCCCAGGTCAAGCCTACTGAATGCATCAAACGAGTTTGGCAGGACGTGGCTGCATCCATGCGCACAAGTGCTTTTGATCACACTTGAGAGTCTTACAGCCATTCTCCACACGCTTGGCACGCGGCTATCATGCATTGCATTTACCTACACTGTCGCCCATATTGATCGAACCTACTGTTATGCATTGATTACACCTACTGTAAAGCCCAGCCGAGAGCTGCACCAACTCTCAACTCACCCGGCTCCGGGCTCCAGTCTTCAGTGCAGACATGGGAGCGATGACTGTAGCGTCCGGCCGTGTGATGGGCCATTGGGCTGTCTGCGCGCTGCACAATGACTCAGAGGGGCTGGCCACGCCTAGCCCATGCCTTGTAGGCAAAGACCAGCCGCCCACTGACCCAGGCGACCCAGGTGTGCGCAGGCTTGCTCCGCTGTTCCTGGCCAGCCCAAGCAGCTTCCTAGGGGTGAGGCGTGCGGAGGGTGGTGGTTGGGGGGTATGGGCCAGCGGGCTGCTGCGGTCGGGCGGGCTGCCTGGGGACTCGTTTTGGCTGCGCATGCCGGTATCGGCATTGGGTGATGTGGGCTGGCCGAATGCACGGCGGGTGGAGATCGGAGTGGCGGCTGGTGTGGTGGCTGTGCTGAGGGCTCGTGGTGCTGCCATCTTAGCCTTGAGATTCTCCCATTGCTGGTTGGCGCGCACAAAACCCATTTGGTAGAACTCACCATTTCTGTCAACTGAGGGCGACAGAGCCAGGAGGGTTTGCTTGTCCAAGGTGGGGCCCACCAGCGGGCTGTGCTGTGCTGCTGTGGGCCTAACCAGGGCGATCAGTGCATCGCTGATGGCGGCTGCATGCACCGCAGGTGATTCCGGGACCACAGCAGAGGTGGGTGTCACCCGTTCCACAATTGCCACTGCGTCCTGTACACGGTCAGTACTTGCCATGGCAGACCCAGCAACAGAAATCCCAGGGGAGGCTGGGCCGACCGAGGGGGAGACGGGAGTGACCAGTGGTGTGATGGTGGAGGTCACCGCAAGGGGCGTGGTAATTGCAATGGCGGGCACAGCAACCGGGAGAGCGGAACTGGGGTGCAGACCATCTGCATCCCGTGCAGGCCACGCCAGGTTGGGCAGCGGTGAGGCTGGGTGCAGCGCGCTTGCAACTGCTGGAGAGCTTGGGCGCTGCACATGTGCAACCGCGGGGCAGAGCGGGCTGAGCGGAGGCACACTTGAGCCCACCAGCAGGCTCTGCTCTGCTGCGGTGGTGGTGGTTGAAGCGGTGGAAACTGCTGGCAAGGCGGTTGGTCCCTTGACAGGGTTGGCCGGGCAAGGGGCTGGGCCCTGATCAGGGAGTACCTGTGACAACAAAAGCAGCAGGTCTGTAAGTCGGAGTCAGCGTGAACAGCAACACTGCTAAGGTCAAGCCTACTGTTTTGAGTGAAACGATGCACACACACCCACACACACACACATGCGCGTGCACGAACACAGAAGAAGGAAATTTGCTAGCTCATAGTCACTCAGGCTTCCCTGCGCTTCAGTTCAACTAGCATGACCACTAGTCACTTCAACTAGCACTTCAACCATCACTATGAGGCACGTTTTGTGCGTAGCACGCTTGACAATTCCTACTGACCACACCTGATGGCTGAAAATGCTCAAGCTTGGCAAGTGACTAGGGTGCATGACACTTGTGTGCACCAGTGCGATCAGTTACACTTACTGGCACAGCAGTGGGGACTGCAGGCGAGCCTGGGTGCAAACCAGCAACCGGGGGGCTGGGCAGAGGCACGGCCGGGTCCACCAGTGGCCTTGCGTGCGTTGCGGTTGAGGGAGTTGGAGTGGTTGGAACTGCTGGCAAGGTGGTTGATGGTGGGCACGGGGACTGGCCGGGCGGACAGCGGGATGGGCTTTCGGGTGCGCTTGCCGGAGGGCTGTTTTCAGCCAGGGAGGCGATTGAGATCTGGCTCTCTGGGGAGCTGACATCTTCAAGGAGGGCCCAGGGTGGTGGGATGCGAGGCGCGGTCCGGCTGCGCCCGGGCGTGAGGCGGGGCGTCTCCGGGGATGATGACTCCGGCGGGGGTGCGGGAAAGCTGCACTCTGACAACTCCACAAGCCCGCCTTCTCCCTCGTCCATCTCAGTCACTGCCTCGCCTCCCGGTGGTGGCCTTGCCTTCACAGGGCTTTGCATCAGGCTATCGCACTCTGCGACTTCAACATCTTCATTTCTCACCCTAGTGCCCTCGTCTTTTCCTGCCGCCACAGCTGCCTTGGCAAACAGCATCTCGAACTCGAGCCACTCAGGCGCCCCTGCCATATCGTCCGCATCCGATGCGCCTTCTGACGGCTCAAACAACGGGTTCTCGCGCAGTGCTCCCGGCGAGCTGTACTGGTCAACTATCACGTGGGGCTGGGTGGGTGAGGTCGGGGGCTGGATTGTTGTGGGGCCTGGACTGCAGCTGAGCTGTGAGCTGTGAGCTGGTGCTGCCTGTTCCGGTTTGACAGTAATCTCATTCCCTTGCACGACGCCAGCTGTTTCAACCAAAACAGCCTTCTCCTCCGCTGCTTCCCCCTTCATCCCCTGCACCGCCAATGCCTGTTCACTCTGCTCTGCAGCAGCAGCCTTGCTAGGCCCCTGCTCTGACTGTGGCCATGCAGCAGCATGCAGGTCCAGGGGCAGCCGTTTCTGCAGAATCAGAGGTCGCCCTTCCTTGTCAAACACCAGCTTTTTAGGTGTTGGTGCGCCAGGGCTCTCCACTGCATCAGACAGAGGGGTGTTCTTGACATCGCTGGCTGACTTGCGCCTGCTGGCTGCTGACGAGGCTTGAGTCAGGGGGCAGCCACGTGAGTCAAACTCGATCATTGGAGAGCTGCCGTGCCCTAGATCCAGCACCAGTGCAGGCCTGCTGTCAGGGCTGGTGGTGCCCCGCATGGGACTGCCTGTAACCTCTTGCATGCATGCCACGCCTGATGCAGCAGCTACAGCAGTGTGTACTGCCGGGCTGGCTGATTGCACTGCACGTGCATCAGCTGGTGAGGCAGCCTGGTCAGGGACTGCACTGGACTGCATGGGCACTGCATGCGGCTGCATAGGATCTGCATGTGGCTGCATGGACACTGCATGCGGCTGCATAGGATCTGCATGTGGCTGCATGGGCACTGCTTGCGGCTGCATAGGATCTGCATGTGGCTGCATAGGATCTGCATGTGGCTGCATGGGCACTGCATGCGGCTGCAGGGGAAGGCAAGGTGTGCCTTGCAGTGCCTCCTGCATGGGACCTGGGGCACTGCATGGGGGTGGGCTTTCCAATGTGCTTGTCTGCATGTACTCCTTGCAGCCAGTGTCAAGTGTATCAGAGGGATGGGTGGTGGGTGAGTTGACTGACGTGGTGGACCCATGGCTGCGGAGGAAGCTCAGTGGCGAGCTAACCTTGTGCTGTGCAGGCCTGGAGCGGTTATCCCTTGGGGACTGAATGTCTACAGAACAAACAGCAGGCAGACAACGGCATGTGATGATGAGGTGATACATGGCTACAACAGTGCAGTCGACAAGGTAGTCAGTGCTGCTGATGATATCAATGGTAATGACGGCATTCCCAACCACGATATCCGCAGGCCTTGCACTCTCACGATAGACGTTGCTCCATACCAACCAAGGCCCATGGTCTGCACATATGCATCTACAGCTGCCTGCATGCCATGCATGCGCAGGAGCCGTTGTTCACCTTGGTCTGCTGTGCTGACATCCATTGGCGACTGCTGCTGCAGCGCGGCAGCGGCTGCCGCTTCAAGACACTGGTCTGTGCGAGCTTCATCGCTTGTGCGGGCCTCATCGCTTGTGCGCGCCTCATCACTGGAGCGGGCTTCCAGTGTGTCGAGTATTACCACACTGTCGCTGCGCTGCGTGCGCCAGCCAAGAACCATGTACAAAGCTCCCTGCGATAACATGCGCTCAAGCGTTAAGGCAAAGCTGCTCCGGGCTTGGACAGCTTGGACAGCTTTGACAGCTTGACCATTCTTTCTGGCCTACTTACCAGCAATAGCAGCTTCAATAACAGGAGATGGAAGTAGAGGGCATCTAAGCCCTCTAACTCTTGCTGCAGCCGCAATGCGGCTGCAGCGGGGAAACCAGCTGTCATATCAAATGTTGGGGTAGGTCGGCATACTGATGATACTGATGATTGGTACTCTTAAGTCTTGAATCTTTGGGGAAGCGTCTTTGTTTGGAACAAAGCGACATGGCGACATGACAGAAAACACGTCACACATCACCGCTTGGCACGTGGCCATTGGTTGCTTCTGACCTTCTTCGTTTTTTCTCATGCGGAGACCACCGCCCTCAGCAGCCCTTGGCTGTTGCAAAATGCTATCACTCCATCGTGCTGTGTTGGCGGCCAACAGACACAACGCCTGGACGGTTGGCCTGGAAGCCCAAGTGCACCAGTGGGCAACATGGCAGATCCTACCTGGCTCGGGCGACACGCCTGCCTGTAGGACTTTTGAGGTACCCCAAGAATTGGACTTGATGCGGGTTTGGGTGGCGCACTTTCCTCCTCAGCTCTGTGGGCTGAGAGTCAGCAGGGCTGCTGGCATGCGTAGCTTCAGCAGCCCTCCTGAACCTCAGCTAAATGGTGACAATCAGCCTGTTGACCTTGAAGAGCTGAGAAAGGTGCCAGGGTACCTGAAGGGTCCCGCAGGTAGGCGTGTTGTGCGAGCGTTAGGAGAGGAGGAATGGGAAGCAGCATTGGACCCACGGACAAACGAGCCTTGCTGGCGCAGCATCAAAACAGGTACGCTGCATGTCCATGCAAGGCCGTGATCAGATCAAATTGTTCAGCATCACCATGACACGGCTTGGTTTACGGCTTGACTCCATGGCATCCGCTGTGATGGCGTGAGCAGAAATGCATCAGCTGGTTGACACAGCAAGCCAGGCTGGCAGTAAGCTGGTGTATTGACCTGCCTTGATTGCCCGCTGCAATCCCTCATGCCACCTACAGCAAGCAGCATGCCAAGCGCAGCAGTCTATAACAACTTGCGTCCATCAGCACTTTCATGGCATTAAGTCATGGCTCGGCATAGCCTCATAGCATCATCATCATCAAGCCACCAACCGACACGTTACAACGGTTGCAGTGGGCACTGACTTGGCTTGCAACTGCTGCAGGCATGTACACAGTCCCTGGTGTGGAAAAGCCGGACACATGGACGGAAGTGGTGGACAAACCGACTGGTTTGATCTATTACTGGAACCGTAGAACTGGTGGGTGCGGCACACAGGGCCATGCATAGTGTCAAGTGGGTAACTGGACAGGAGTCGTGGCCGGACACCAGCACAAGACAAAAAGTATCGCACGTGAAGCCTAGACGCTAGCGTTGTGCGGCAAAATTGTGGCGGCTGAGGCATACAGGCAGAGCAAATCAAAGTCTGGCCTGCAGCAAATCTATGCCACATAGATGTGCATGTCATTCACTCATACGCACGTGATGCATGAGAGGCATGCTACGCACGTGGTGAGAGAGCAAACAAGAGCACGCCCCATGAGTCCAGGTCGGTCGCAGCAACAGCACATAGCACAGCCATCAACACCGGGCGCCATATTATGAAAAGATACACGGGCTGTGCATGAAGCACTGCTGATGTGACCGCTGAATCCAGCAAATTGTCGATGGCATCTACTCTCCAGGCAATCACTTTTCCCAGCACATTTTCCCAGCACAGCTGCTTATGTATTATCACAGCTTCAACACGAGGCCGAAGAACAAGTCCTGCTCAGGTTGCATGCCCGGCGAACCGGCTGCATGGCACACCTGCTGCATGCGGCTTCAAGGCAGCTGACTGGCCATGTGGGCTTCACGCATCGCTTCCTAACATTGTTCATCGTTTTACACCATGAGCAGTCAGCAAAGATTTGAGATGAAGTGCAGGACACAGTTTATCAAATATCGAGCATTTGCTTCAAAACGGAAGTGCTGCCAGTTATGCCGTACACCACTTCTGAGCAGTGTTCTTTCTGTTGTGATGCAGGCGATACAACGGACCTTGGAGAACCCAAGCCAGGCCCGTACGGCCGCCCCAAGACATCGTCACGAAACGTCTTTGAGGCTCCAGCTGCACCGTCCATGTTTAGCCAGGCCATGGAACAGTTAGCACCTGCCAAACCAGCTGCTGACCAGCGGGGGCCGCCTGAGAAGGACATCTCACTGCTCGAGCTGATCAACACACCAACTGGCTATGCATTTGTAGGCTTCTCGCTCCTAGCCCTGGCCGCACCGTATGTGCAGCAGTGGCTGCAAGGACCGGGGTCGTAAGGAACATCGTGCATTTATGGCTTTGCCGTGGCGTGCTTGAACGGCGGTGCAGAGTTAAGTGTTGATAGGCCCGTGTTGGGCCACATGGAAGGACCCTTTGATGCCTGTCGTTGTGGGTGAGCTGCTGGAGGTTGTTGCATGTTGTCTTTTGAGGCACCACGGTCGGCTGTGCATGGTGAGGTTCACCACTTGTACAATCCAACTCACGCTTTGGTGCAAGTGAGGTCAACAAACCACAAAGAAAGGAAACAGTGTCTGGACTTTGAGTTCGTGAGGGGCAGGAGCTTGGCCATCGCGCAAACACAGAGCCGTCGTTTGATCAACACTGTTGCTGCACATCCGATCAGCCTATATGACCTTGGCGACAGTATATGACCCACAGTGACTGTATGACCTATATGACAGTCCCTACTTCCGATCGGCCTAGTATCCGATCAGCCTATATGACCTTAGGTGTAAGGGGAATCGCTCCCCATGGTGGCCATAGCAATCATGTCATGTCCATGTCATTGCCCAACTCAAAGCGGTGTCGCAATCGACGATGGAATGAAATCTGGTGGGGTCGACTGGTGCGCAGCGAATTTGAGTGACTGAACCTCCTTTCTTGCTCACTTCAGTGATGCGCGTCTGCCTGTTTGACAGGTTTTGACAGGCGTTGTGGATGTCTCGTTTCCTGTGGGTGACGTCATCTGCGCGATCAGAAAAAGCACGATCCTGATCCTGCGATGGAGTGAGTAACCCTGCCATTACTCGGCTTCTGCGTCCGAGTAACCTTTCAGCGATTGAACTCGGCAGTGAAGGAAAATGGCGCTCATGCATCTCCTTCTGGCGCTAGCTGTGGTTCTGACAGGTGAGCGAGGTCACCACAGGCCCACCTGGGCTCCGCGGTGTGCGATGCTTCCGTGCGCTGACACATCCACGCCATTCCAGCATTATTGCATCCAGAATCTGATTTCACTTCAACATGATTCGTGTTCGCAGCTCCTGCTTCTGCTAGGTTGGAATCGGAGCAGAGGCGGAACCTCGCGCAGCTTGGTTTTGGTCCGGGTGGACTATTCGGGCCTCCGGCGACGCAGACGGTGGGCGACAGGCCGTGGCAGCGTCCGCGCACCTTCCTTGGGTCACTGGTTGCGTTCATGCCGCCCTCGCAGCACGACTGATCAACGATACATTTGCATCTTTCCGTGATGTGCGATGCAGCCACCCGGCGCTGGAAGGTCACCCGCCGATGTTATCTGCCAGCAAACGGATTTGAGCACCTTCTGCCAGGTGAGTCGCCCGTAGCTTTCACAGGCCCAATGATCCAACACATCGACACACTTTCAGATCCCGTCGGAAATGTTTGCTTCGGCAGCTGAGTAGTGGATTGCCCAACTGCACACGTTTTCGATGTCTGCTGTGCTCCGACTCTGTTACGCAGCTGATTAGGTCCGCCCGGCAAGATCCCACGGTAGCTGAATTGTTCGACCCGACACTTGTGGCGACCATCTTCGCCCCGGATAACCAAGCGTTCCAGGTATGACATCATCTTGCTAGTATATCCTGCACATATATGGCAGACGTCAGTTATATCCCCGTACAGTTATATCCTCAGCAGTTGTAGACCTTGGTCAGTATATGTTTGTGCGTAAACTTATGTACGTGCGTTGTGCTTAACCAGGGGGAGGGGAAGGCGGCTGACCAGCTGCGAGTCTTTCTATGTTGTCAATGCACGTTGGCGAACAGTGTGGATATTTGTCACAACAAAGAACCGTTCTGTGACAGTTTTGGCCTGCACTAGCATGTGAAGCCAAGCATCGATGGACCACAGGACTGTGTGCTGTAACAATGTGAAAGACACAGATGTGCAGGGACGCTGCCATGTCAATGTTGCATGGGCCTTGCGTGGTGCTTGGGGCAGTGTGTTAACAGCTGGCCAGAACAAAGGTTGCGTCACTGCAAGTATGAGAACACACACATTGGGTGGTCTGCTACTCAGTTCTCAGGTGGCGTATTGCACCCTTCCAAGGCACACCATGGAAACCTTATCATGGAGAAGCCCATCATGCTCTCATTGCCCACGTGATGCTATGACTTTCTCGACGAAATTCACCATTCCACTTGGCATATCAAATCTGTGTTGTCTTGCAGGACGACCAGCGAAGGATCACCCGCAACCTTGGGGTGGCGAGCGTGGCTGACCTTCAGCGGTCCCCTGCCCTAGCCGCTCGGCTGATCAGCCAGCACATCATCACTGGACAGGCACTGCAGGTGGGGCACGTGAAAACTCGTTTTTTTCTTTTATTGTCATATTTTTTATCTACCTTCAAAGCCAAGAAATGGCGTAGTGTAGCCAGCACATCATCCCTGAACAGGCAGCCCGAGTTTGAGATTAGAATTCAGATGTATTATATTGTTTGTATCAGGGACGACGCTTTGTGGTGTAGCCTGCTGAGTACGCTTAATCTCTCTTGCCACCTGACCTGTCGGCACCTAGTGTACCGTTTGACATGACCTATGGCGACAGGGTGACTCTGCACGCGGTTGACTTTGCCTGCCTGTTGCTGCTTCTGTTCTAGCTTCTGGGAGTAATCCTCACCGCCTTGCATCTTCTTTGGTAGCTTCTGCCTGGCATCTCTGGTAGCCAGGCTGCTGAAGTAGTCCTCACCACCCGTGCTGCTGTGCTTTTGTGCTGCGCAGTTTCAACAGCTGCAGAACGACCAAAAGTACGTCGGGGGGCCATGGGGGCTGTGCACACCACTGTGTTTTTTTTACATCTGTATCGTCCCACAAATGGAACAGAAGATGGCATAAAGATCAGTCACGCATCTGAACAAAAAGCACGTCTCACATGGCCATGACTTGAAACAATACAAATATCGGAATTACATGTTGGCACATGTTCGCCTGCATGACATGCTTCCAGTGCCCGGTCTCTGACCCGAGTGCTGCTGGTGTCCGACAGCAAGCACATGCTGAAGGCGCTCTGACTACCGTACTACTGCAAACCAGTTTGCGTGGACTTTTTCCAAACGCAAATTAATTTGGAGCAAGAAAACGTCCAAAACGAAACGCAAAAGTATTTCTTGCGTTTTGGGTTACCTCAGACGCAAAGTGTTGTGTGCAACCGTTACACTGACACTGTTGTGATCGGTCACCTCAAATTTGAGTGCTACTGTAATAAGAACACATTGAACGGCTCGCGTGCCCACAGCTGGCCGCTCCCCGCCTCAACATACTTTCGTATTTCATTTTGTTTACGAATCAAAAGTATGCCGGGGACAGGGAGGAGAATTGGTACGGGAGCTGCATGCAAGATCGTACACACTGATTTGGGTTGGCTTATGTTCGCATGCCCGCATGAACAGTGATGCAATCATGTCCGATAGCAAGAAAGTCTTGCAGACCTGGCTGTAGGGTGTGACGGTTACAACGGTTGCAATGCAACAGTAACGGTATGTAATGGTGCCACGTGATGGGTGATGCAGAGTCAGCTGCCTGTTGTGCAGGTACCGCAATGCTGCAGGCAACACACTGGAGATTGACACTGGGTGAGTGGTGGGGTTGTCAGTTACTCAAGAATTTTCTGTCGATTGCTATGCACACCCAGCACAGCAGTATGCATGTCTTGCAACACAGGTTTCCTGAACGCAGAGACATTGCTCCGGGTCCATGTGTGTACACCTAGCGCAACTGGATTGGCACAGGATGCGAAAAAAAGCTGCCGTCCACTGCTTGATGGAGCAGTAAGCTGTTTATGCGACGCAGAAAGACCCACCAGCATCTTCTGCGTCATACAGTCGAGCAATTGCACTACCCTGTGCATCTGGTTACGTGATCATCAAGCACTGGCCAGGAAAAACACTGTCGGCATGGCATCTCATACCCGGCGTTGCCTATCCTGCTGCTGCCCTGCGCCTACATTCTGTTTTGCATTCAGTTGGCCTGCCTTGCCTGCTTTTTCCCCCTGCGTTCGTTTTGCTTTCTTGCTCAGGGTAGGCCAGGGCGGTGCTCACAGCGCTCCGTGGCTTCCCTGGTGTAATTACATTTATGTATACCTTCTGTCTGTCATTCCGCGGCGCAGGTTTCTGTATGGCAAGTATGTCCGGGGCCCCACCAACACCGTGAGGATGAGGGAAACCGCGGGCAAGAACGACATCCCTGCTGGGCGCTCCTACGTACACATTGTGCATGGTGTCATCGTGCCAAGGAAGCAGTGAAACCAAATCTATGCAGCATGCCATGGCATTTTGAATGTTGCATTGGTCTCAACGGCACAACGGAAGTCACAACGGAAGCCACAAAGCCCATCTATACCGTGGTTGTTGTCTCTGTCGTAGCTTACATTGTTACATACATTGAGGCTGTTTGTGCTTTTAAAGGATGCATAGCAGCTTTCGTAGACCACTGGCGGCATTGTGAGAGATTGACACTGTTGGCATGCGCAGAATTGCACAAGTTGGTTTTTGTTGCGACTCAACACTTCAGCTCTACCTTTCTCTGACTGTGTCGGCATGTCGTTGTCACTGTTCCTTGTCTTTTGCAGCGCCGTTGTTGTTGTCAGTTTAATGCTTGTACCATGCAGAACGCTGGAATGTGTGTCGGGTAACCCTGTAACTTGACAATGTAACATGTACTGAGTTGTTTCAAAGGTTATGGCAGTCGGTCAGCAGACAACGAGTCGTTGGCAGGGATTGACATAGACGCAGACAGTCTCTCTGGTCGCCATGCTGCCACTGTTATATATGTA
Organism: Chloromonas sp. AAM2; assembly: GCA_004335635.1. NCBI lineage: Eukaryota > Viridiplantae > Chlorophyta > Chlorophyceae > Chlamydomonadales > Chlamydomonadaceae > Chloromonas > Chloromonas sp. AAM2. The sequence continues at coordinate 1,057 of QAXH01000563.1, read as the reverse complement.
CGCCACATGCCAACATGGGTCAAAATACCGCATTTTCAAGAACGGTGACAGAAGGCGCAACGGGTAGAAGCAGTAGGCAGGTTGTACAGCGGAACCTAACTAGAAATGGGGACAATGGACTGGCCAGCAAAAGGATAAGATTTGCCGTGCCAAATGATGCCGTGCCTGATCAGGATACAGCCGTGCCTGATCAGGATACAGTCCTGAATCAAAGCGTAAAACCTTGATCGGCTTCAAACAGCTTGTGTGTTATGGTACTGGTGACACTCGCCTGCCACACCGCAGCAGAGCAGATGCAGCTGCTTGAAGCCAAGCCATCCTATCAACCACAACAAGGTGCAGCAAATCACAGCTACAACGAGCATGGTGAAGCGTGGTAATGCGCCCCTGTCAGTTACTGACTGCTTGCCCAGTCCGCATCGCTGTGCCGGTTTTCTTTTCCTTCTGTTCTGTTCTGACACAGGCATATTCTTCTGACACAGATTCAGAGTGCACGTGCTGGTTTTCCTTGCGTACGTTGCTGCAGCCATGTGATCCTACCATATCGTTGATCAGCATGCTCTTACCTCGTAGGACGCCTTGACAGTGCGACCACCGAACTTCGTCCAGCTGCTGGGCTTGTCATCGTTGCGCTGTTGAACGGTTACCTGGTGACCGTACCCCCCAGGGGGCAAGGCTGAGGGCCAAGGAGGGGCACGCCGAAGGCGGCCGCGTGGAAGCCAGGCCATTCATCAACACACCGAAGCAACTCTGTACAGCGCATATTTTTAACTATTAACCCGACTGTGAATCTAAGGCGTGCACGCTCCAATACTGTGCACGACTGGAATGGACACACGGGGTCGGGCAGTTCACCATAGGCAGTTCAACCTTGATAACGAAACCTTACATACTCAACATAAATGCCTTCTGCATTGCAGACAACAGTTCCAGCAGTGTGTGTGTGTGTGTGTGTGTGTGTGTGTGTGTGTGTTACACATACTCATCATACCAACGTTTTATAATCAAGCAGACCGGTGGAGCGGCTGCTGTATTAATGGCTTTCAATCACCCAGCC
>QAXH01000562.1:227-21569 GCA_004335635.1 Chloromonas sp. AAM2 | reverse complement strand
GCCCTGCAACGGGCTGCCAGTCAGTAGGCGGGCAGGCACATCCGCTGCTACAGCACGTGCCGCCGCATGCACTAAACTTTGCCTGATCAAATTAGCATGAACGTTTCAAGCTCCTGGGCCCTAAGGCCCATGTGTCCTGTCAAAACAACACTGACGTGGTGCTTTGCAGAACATGCCATTGATTACACTTGGACACACGCGAACAAAACATCGTCTTACCAGAAGGTGACAGAAAAGTCTCAGAGCGAGACAAAGCACTTGTGAAAGACATGTCCTTCTGGAGATATCGTTCCATGTGCTATCAAGCCCACTTTACATTGGCTTCATGATCATCATTTTGACCTACCGTTAGGCGGGTTCGGTCTTGTGTGTAGCTGTTAACAATGGTTGCAATTCTGAATCATGCAACCATTCTATGGGTGCTGCAGCATCTTGACAAACGCATTGCTGCAAGCGCCTGCCTATAGCAAGTGGGCATTGCTCATGACGGACAATACCTCTAGTTGCCAGTGGCATGCCTGCCTATCGCCTGTGAGGCCATCGCCACTCTTGTACTGGCTGCCTTGTTTCAGCACTAGACGTGACCGACTTCCTAAACGTGGCCGACTGGGCCTCCTGGCCCTTCTTGCGCCCCTTTCTCCAGTCTTTGATCTTAGCTTAGGCTCAGGGTAGGCCAGGGCGGTGCCCATACCGTCCCGTGTCCTCTGACGGCTTCCCTGGTGTAAATACATATATGGTGTAAAATATGGTGTAAATACATATATTGCACTACGTCTCGCATATGGTGTAAAATATGGTGTAAATACATATATTGCACTAGCAAAGGTCGTGCTTCCTGTAGCCACGGTGGTAAAATCCCAACTAGTGACTGCAAGGGCTCGCTGGCAACCGCATCTTCTGCTGTCGGCCTGTGCACATGCCATCGCACCAGAAGGACCACTATGTTGGTAGGAGGACACCCACGAGGCATCTCAGACACCAGCCGCCTGCCAACGGAGCCAGCAGATTGGCCTGAACATCCCGGCACCGGGCTTGAGCCAAAAAAGGGCAACAGGTTGCGTCTGCCAGCGAAGATATCAGGTGCCGATTAGATGGGCATCCTGATGGGCTGAGCTTCAGCATGAGGCATGCCCTGGATGCCTTTTTGCGTTATGCTTCCTGATCTGTCACGTTTGAAAGTCCCAGTAACGGCAAAAGTGACATGGTCCAAACTTGGAGCCGTTCTGTTTGCAGCGGGAGCAGTTCGTCGAGGGCAAGACCTTGCAGATTGTCGTTTGTGCATCCCTTTCGCTCGGGACAGTTGAGTGTTTTTGAATAGATTTTGAACCTTGCGTAGCAGGGTTGTCGCAGCGTACTATCCTTGCATTGTTGCACCATGGCGGAGGCTGCAGCGCTGCAGCAGGGATTTCAGCTGGTAGTGGCAGCCACCCAGGATGGTCTAGGCATCGGCAAGGACGGCACCATGCCCTGGAAGCTGCCCGGTGACATGGCATATTTCAAGGCCCTCACAACACGAACCCGAGACAGCAATAAGCAGAATGCAGTCATTATGGGGCGCAAGACATGGGACTCCATCCCGCAAAAGTTCAGGCCTTTGGAGGGAAGGATCAACATCGTGCTATCCAGGACCATGGCAGGCAATACTGGCGCAGCAGGTCAAGAGCCAGTGACAGACAGCGAAAATGACAGCAGCCTTGCCAACACCAGGTCGCCTGCTGCGGCACCTGCAAAAGCCCTAGCAGGCATGGAAGGTGTTCACATTTGCAGCAGCCTGCAGGCAGCCAGCGAGTTGCTTGCCAGCCCAGAGCTGCAGCAGCGTGTGGAGACAACATTCGTAATCGGAGGTGGCCAGGTGAGGCTTCCAAGAACACCCCATGCTGTTGCATGCTTGGTGTCACCATGCACAGACAGAGGAGAAGGCCACATGCTGTGTCATGGGCTCATGCATAACACCGACATGGCACGCAGGTGTATCGAGAGGCCTTGGCTTCGCCCCAGTGCACAGCAGTTCACCTCACTCTTGTCGAGGCACAGTATGAGTGTGACACGCACTTCCCAGCCATGGACCCATCGCACTTCAGATTGTGGTCCTCAAGCGAACCTCAGGAGGACAAGGGTGTCAGGTAGGCCACATGTGTGTGTACATCACGAGCGCTCTTCCACGTTACAAGGCGGGACAACCAATCCAATGTCAAAAGTGAACCAGTAAGATACCTCACTGCCTTGCTGGCATTGCGTCGTGTATCGCTAGCTCTGAGGCTTGCATGCCATTCCGTTTCTGGTGCGTAATAGTGTCACGTCATTACATTCGAAAGGACCACCGAGTTTGACCCTGTGCAGGTACACGTTCCACTGCTACACTCGGGCGTCCAAGGACTCCCAACAGGGGCTCCTTGTACTGCCACCCGGCATGGCTTCAAGGCATGAAGAGATGCAGGTGCGGCATGGGCTCTGCTGTCATAGGAAGAGCTCTTGTGTCGTCAGCACCATGTCGTGATAGAGTCGTGATGATGTATGCACAGGCGTAGGATGGCACAGCCTACCGCACTAGGCTGGCGTGCACAGCTGCCATGATGCCAAAAAATGTTAGTGAAGCTGTCAATGTCGTAAATGGTAACAAAGCCTAAGCTTAATGAAGGCAAGGCCTTACATGTCATAAAATACCTATTTAAGATAAACAAGTGTCACCTGCTCGCTGCCTGCCGCAGTACCTAGAGGTGGCCGACCAGCTAATCCACACAAAGCCATAAATGCAATGCCATCATTAGCTGATGAAAATCAACAACTGTCACCTTCTCCTTGCCTGCCGCAGTACCTTGAGTTGACCGATCAGCTGATCCGCACGGGTGTGTTCCGGCCCGACCGCACGGGCACCGGCACCTACTCGCGCTTCGGCTGCTCCATGCGCTTCAACATCAGACACACGTTCCCGCTGCTCACCACAAAGAGGGTCTTCTGGCGAGGTGGGAGTAGCTGTTGTTGTTGTTGTATTTTTACATCCATGTAGATGTGCGCAATGCGCTTAAGGGATGTGTCCTGCAACTCAGGGACAAGTAAACTCAAAGTCCATCGATATGAGTTGTAAAGCAAACACCCATAATAATGCAGGGGCCTGGCATTGTTGTTGGTGTTGACGAGTGTTTGGAATACCCATAGCTGTTGTTGTTGCTACCTGACCTTCAGTTCGGGGAGAAAAGCGCAGCGGATGAAGAAGACACTGTAGGTCTTGCTGGCGAGTTGGTAGCCTTGAGCCCTGCCTTGAACCATGGTCGGGTGAGGGATTGCCCTGGGCAAGACTCACGCTGCGGGACTGAGAAGAGCTCGTAAGATGGACATGTGATGGAAGAAGAGAGGTGCATGTGGCGCTCTCTGCTGCCTCCGTGTGCCTCCAAAGAACAAGCGGATCGCCTGTCGGGCTCATCATCATCCATGCTTCAGCATCCTGTGGCCTGCGATCAGCGGGACTAATGCCCTGGAAGTGTGATCGAAAACTGACATTCAAAGATGTGTGGACACCGTGTCTTGTCCTGCGTGTGCTGTGTTGTGCAGGTGTGGTTGAGGAGCTGCTGTGGTTCATCGCCGGGTCCACAGACGCACACGCGCTGCGGGACAAGGGCGTGCACATCTGGGATGGAAACAGCTCCAGGGAATACCTGGATAGCATCGGCCTCACGAACAGGTGTGTGGGTGAAGGTGCTTGTGGCTGTGGGTGCGTGGGCCATCATCATAATTATTACGTGGCTTATCACGCAGAATTGATGCAGACCAACCAATCTCAGCAGCGGCCGACACTTCCACCAAAACTGAAGCATGAGGAGGCAGGAGTTTACAGCGGGGAAGCCGTGAAAAACATTTGATGGGAGGTGTACCACCCTGGGCGGAAACGGAGCAAGGCGGAAAGACAAACAGACACAGGCTGCCCTTCTGTGTGCAGGAAAGAGGTGCTTCTGGGCGAAGTCGTGATCGTCACTTGACGATGATGGTGGTGATGATTTGTGTGTGTTTGTGTGCAAGGGAGAGGTGCTAGTGGACAAACCTGCAAATGCCATGTTATGTAGATGGTGGTGTCGATGGTGGTGTGTGCAGGGAGGAGGGCGATCTGGGCCCCGTGTACGGCTTCCAGTGGCGGCACTTTGGTGCGCAGTACCAGGACAGACATGCGGACTACTCAGGTGGGCGGGGGTGGTGGCTCACGGGCAGCCTGCTTGCAACTGCTCGGTTGCGTAACCGGGGGGACAGATTTCCAAAACTCTGTAAATTGTTACAACGTAGCTGTTGGTCAGTGGGCGCAGATTGACGAAACTCGGCATCAATTCACCGACCAAAGGTACTGAACAGATGAGGCAGTCTGATCCTGAACTCTAGTCCCTTCCCCAGGTCAGGGTGTGGACCAGCTAGATCCCAACCCTATTTCCTAATGTCAAGCCCTAACCTTCAACCCTGAACCTAACTCTGATCTCAATCCCTTCCCCAGGTCAGGGTGTGGACCAGCTCGCGGACCTGATCTCGCGCATCAAGACCAACCCAACGGACCGGCGGCTCATCATGTCGGCGTGGAACCCCGCAGCGCTCAGAGACATGGCGCTGCCGCCCTGCCACATGTTCTGCCAGGTAATGGGCACATGACCATCACTGCATGGCTTATCATTGTTGCACCACAGGCTTAACATTGCTGCGGTATTGCAGCTAGGCGCATAATACCCGCCAAGCATCACGTGCTTGACAGTCACCATGCCAAGAAATGCAGGTGGCAGAATGCACTGTACACACAACTGGACCTGCATGAGAATCACTGAATGCGTCCAATGTGTGCGGTGCATGCATCACTGGCACGTTGTTCTGCATGCATGCATGCAGTTCTACGTGGCGCATGGGGAGCTCTCCTGCCTCATGTACCAGCGCTCGTGCGACGTGGGCCTGGGCGTGCCCTTCAACATAGCCTCGTACGCATTGCTCACATGCATGGTGGCGCAGGTGGGCGGGGAAGGGCAGGGTTGCGTTCAGGGAAGGGTAGGGTTCGGCTCCTTCAGTGGTAGTGTCTCCAGCTCTTGTGTGTAAACAAAAACAATGAAATGGTGAAGTGTCTCTTAGGATGGGGATTGTAACAGTATCAGAATAGACCCTGTCTGTTACGGATATATCCCAAATCAAAGGATAATCCCAATCAATTAACCTTCGGGTTGGCGCATTTCATCAGGCAGTTGCATCATTCACAGGTGCAACTGTTACAGGGACAGGTGGTCACATGACACAGGATGACTTGATTGTGGGGTTGTTCGGCGTTGCTTGCTGCAATCGGCTTCAACACGAGGCAGTGTGAGCAACTCTGTACATCGCCTGTCATCCCTCCAGTTGCTTCTAAGTTTGTTTTTTACATGTGTGCGTTACATTGCCTGTTCAGGTGTTACCTTGACATTCAATTTATACGTTTTCTGTGTCTGTCCCCCGTTCAGGTGTGCGGTCTGCGTCCCGGTGAGTTCGTGCACATGATGGGCGACACGCACGTGTACGCAAACCACGTGGACCCTCTGAGGGAGCAGATGCTCAACACACCCAGGCACTTCCCGGTGAGAGAGGAAGGGGGCTGAGACAAGGCTGCACAACGTGGAAGCCAATGCACAACTGCGTCCAAACGCAAGCATCAACAGACATTGAGAATGCACGCATGCTGCATGCATCGACGTTACATCCAGGCCAGGGTCGGCAGCCGGCACAATGGAAGGTAGTAAATGCCATCATTTCAACGTTGTTCTGGCTTACCGGTGGACCTCTCACACGGGCACATGGCTTGCAATCACTGCCGTGCCACTTGCCTGTCTGTTTGCAGACGCTCAAGATCAACCCAGAGAAGAAGGACATCGACTCTTTTGTGTTTGATGACTTTGTGTTGGAGGGCTACAACCCACACAAGAAGATAGACATGAAGATGGCCGTCTGACAGTACCAGCAAACGGCTCTCAGTTCAGCTATCAGCTGTGCTTGTGCTGCTTGCTGCACAGTTTGTTTGCCACTCTGTCACCCCTCTGTCACCCCTGCTCAGATTAGGTCGATTTGGTACACATCCCACCCTATATCTGTTGGTGGCTTCCCTGCTGTACAACAGATAGTCTTTGTTCACACCACCACCAGACAGAGGACACACGCCGTTTACGGGTTATGCAGGTCTAAATAACTCTTGTTGCTCAGGACATGCTACTGACTCGTGACAAATGTAGACTTGGATTGGTATTGCCGCCGTCACAGTGATCTGGTCTGCCGTACCGATTAAGGAATGATGATGATGCCGGACATGTACCTTATACCGTTATCTGATGCTGCTGGCTACAAAGCCAGCTTGGACTTTCAACATGCTGATAAGCAACAGAGGCCTGGATCGCCTAACTTTGTTACAACTATCAATCAGGGCTGTACCTCACGTTGGTCAGTTTTGCCTTGCGTTCATCGGTGAGGCGCATCTGCATGGCTCTAATGCAAAGTCATAAAGTTCAAATCATGCGAGCTCTTATGACAAAGGAATGAATGAAACGATGAGGTAGCTAATCAACTGAACAGCACCCGGCCGGTGCCGCCAGCAGCCGCAGTCCAAACTGTGCCCGGCAGTTGCTGCACCATGATGTCGGCCCTTTCTGCCTAGGCTGGTCGGTTGATACACCTTCCAAGCCGTATTGCGACACACCAGCAGCACTTGAGATTCCCCGTTACAAGGAGGGTGTGCACACCAGGAAGCACGTCCAACGCAAATACCAACTACTTGCGCAAATTGGCTCTCATCATGTCAAAACATACTATCCCTTGCTCACAACTGGTTGCATGAGCAGGCAATCCGGGACGGCATGCCATGCACAACTGAGCGTCTTATGCACATGCAAAAAAAGAAGTTTGCCAGTTCTGGGACAATTTCACTTGTGGTAGTGTGACTGGTTGTAATGGTGGTGATGAGCCAGTGTCATCTGGCAATGAATGGCGGTGATGGTGCATGTTGTCAGACTGACAACTGTATCAGTACTACTTTATTCACACAAAATTTCCCAGAACTGGCAAACATCTTGTTTTTGGCCTAATCATGTGTGGTGGCGGACTTCATGGCAACTCCCAATGTTTTCATGCGCCCTGCAATACCTGCCCTCCAAGCACGCATTGTGCTAGTCAATTTCACACGCCCCAGCTGCAGAGTGCAGTCACCCGCAGTTAGCTAGTTCGTGGCAGTTGACCGTTTTACATACTGGCAACGCCCCGTGATGCAGACCTTGTCATTCCAGGCCCCAAGCCACTTACGGACCTAAATCTTCCGCAACCTCATGCGGCCTGTGCTTGTGACGTATTTGATCCGTGCCTGTACTGGGGTTTCGGATAGTAATCCCCTCGATGGCCTCTCCAGCCTCAGCGGCCGGCCTTTCAATCACTGAGAGGCTACACAACAAATAAGGGCATCGAGGTGGACTCATACAGGTAACAATGCGGCAACTAAAGCCGTGTAGAAAAATGTCAGGAAGGTCGCATGCACGCAATCGGAAGCATTAGCAGGGACGGCGCTCATTGTATATTGCATTGCCAGCATGTCAGCAGCTCAGAACCGGATGCTTTGCTCGCATTATGCCGAGCTCACGCATGCTGAGGCGTGCTTCCCTGCTTCACTCCTGTGCCATCTCAATCTCGGCCTGCAACTACCTTGCCTTGAGCCTCGACGTAAGTGCATGCAACCAACCCACTCGCCTCGCCCTGTTACCCAATGTTCGTCGCAGGCAATGTGCATGGGACTGAGACCGGTCAGTAACCATGACATCAACAGTGGCACCCAAGGCTGTTCCTCTCCCGGGCAGCGTTTCTGATCAACATCAGCCCATCTGGCAGCATGCGAGCTGCCCACCCGCCATGCCCGCTCCGAACAGCATCGTAACAGCCGTTGACGCTCGTGCATACCTGACCCAACCGACACAGCTTGAAACTTTGCCCATTGCAATGTCCGAGCCGCAACCAAACGCAACTGACAGCCCCATGTCTCAGACCATGGCTGCTCCCTGCACCATCACTGGACCTTTCGCACCCTCCATTTCAGCCGCAGGCGCCAACCATGCAACTTTACCCCCCATGCGTGCACAATCTAGCTGCAAGTGCGCTTTGCCAAACGGGCCCACACCTGGGGGTGCCAACAGCTCTCAACTCCCCCTTGGCGCATCGCCACACACCTTGCCAGCCACTGCAAATGCAGCTCCGGCCCTGGAGCAAGCCTCCCAGCGGCTGCCAGACACCCTGCCCGCATTATCCAATCTCCCTGCAGCCAGCAGCCTCACCGCTATCTTGGACCGCCTCCAATCCGACTCCGACTTCCCCAGCACTATCGAATGCCGTAGCACCATCACGATTGAGCCATCAGCGACCCTGGGTGGCGATGCCACATCCGCTCCACCACTCTACATGAACGCAACACACCGCATTCCCACGCTTGACCCAGCGGTTAGCATGCCTAACCAGGCAGTACACTTGAATGCTATCCAGGGCTACCCAGTAACTGATGCAAGCGTTTGCCTTGCACAGCGGCCGGCAGAGGTTCAAGTGCCAGCCCAGCCGCTTCCTGCTCTCACAGTGCCCCCACAACCCATGCGTAAAATGAACCTGCACAGCAATGGGTATGCAGCAACCCCGCAACCGCTGCTCGCTCAACGACACAACAGCCTAGGTCAAATGCGCCAGGCGTCTCCGCCGCTTGCCCTGCCGTCACGGAACTCTAGACAGATGGGGTCCCCGCCGCCTGAGCACGTCCACATCCTGATGCAACAGCTGCAGCAGTTTGCCGATCTACCCCCAAACACGCTCTCAAGTGCAGCTAACCTGGGTAGCAGCAGGATCCAGCGACGTAACAGCAGCGGTCAGGCTAGAAGCCGGCGGGCATCACCCCAGAACCACTTATCCATCACCCATGCCAATTCTGACCCATGCCTGCTTGGGGATAGGGGCTCCATACAGGGCCAAGCAGCTGCAGCACCACCAGCAGCTGCTGCACCAGCACCGCCTGCGCCTGTACTGCCTGCACCGCAAGATGTACTGCAATTGCCTGTACCAGGGGCTGGGGCACAGGCGCTGGGTGTACCCCCAGCCATGCACCACCCATTCCCAGTGGATGTCTCAGGCGGCTCGGTGAGTGATTGTAAACATCAGCGCCAGTCAGACCATGCAGACTGCGGTTTTGCAGCATGCAATCTGCTCCAAAAGTCAAACACAAGTAGGCAACAACAGCGCAATAAACAACATGGGTTGTGCAGAAAGTCCAAGCAGACATCGCCTGATGATGATGATAATGAAGGCGTCAAGGATCCACACCACTCATCTGTGCTCTCTTACCTTGTCCGCTGCTTCTTGTAGGTCTCACAGTCCGCTGAGGAGCAGTGCCTGGATGAGCTGCTCGCCAAGCTCGAGTCCTCGGGCCCAGGCATGAGCGCGGAGCGGCTAGTGCTCATGCAGAGCTATGTGAAGGAGGCGGCACAGGCCGGGGCGTGGCGTGTGCACCCCAGGGGGGACAACATGTTGCTGTACAGGTGGGACAAGTACTACAAAGTTGTTCAACATGACTTTGCGGTTGTTTCTAAGGGTGCAGTGGTGCCTAGTAGGTTACCTGCTGTTTTCCTCCCGCTAGCGCAGACAATATGCTGCTGTACAGATAGGACAGCACCAGATAGGCAAGTCAAATCCAGCAGCGGCTAATTTTCAGTGCGGAACATGCACTGGAACAAACGTGCGTGCGTGAGTGCGTGAGAGCATGCTAGAGTGAGAGCATGCGTGAGTGAGTGCGTGCATGAGAGCATGCGAGTGTGAGTGTGAGTGTGTTTGTGTGTTGTACATTGGTAGTGCTTTTTCCGCTAATAGTTTGTCGATAGTTTGTCCTCATTGCATGCAGCATCTTGGTATGAAGCGACACCTTCGGTCAGAGCATGCGGCCTAGGCTTCAACTCCTTTCATGTCTTGAGGTCAATATCACGGCTGTGTCTACATTGATTGTCTGTGCGGGATATATCCCGCATGCGCATTGGCATGGATAAGGAAAGACGTTGACAGCGACCGCAACAACAACATGCCACAGCACACTGTTCCATGGCGTTCCGTTTTCATTTTGGCCTTGGTGGCCGGCAGAAGCACGGCGGCATAGTGCTGTTATGGTTGCGCATGCGTCATGTTGTGCAGAAACCGCTCCGTTGTGGGCGAGGCGCTGCTGGCGGCACATGGTACGCCCGACAGGCGGGAAGCACACCCGCTATCACAGGAACTGGAACAGGCGGTAAGCGGTGTGCCATGCCAAGGAGTGACAATGCAGCATGCAACCGGGCAGGCAAATGAAACCGTTGCATGTAGGAGGGTTGATGTCAGGATTGCAATAGGGCGCGCATCATCTGCTTGGTCAACGATGCACCGGCGGTAAGAGGTGTCACCATGCTGCATTCAGAGGTATTGCGGGGTATGCAGGATGCAGGTATAGGGCAGGGCAAGCGGAGTCGGTGCACCACTGCCAAACGAGGAATGCTTTGGTAAAGCCCGCAAGCCTGTTGCCTGTTGTCGTTGTTTTGCATTCCCAACAGTTGGGATTTCCCAGTGTTACTGGATAAACACTTATTTGTTCTTCACAACCATGGACAACAGTTGCATTGCAATGCCTGCACCAGCAATGCATGTGTTCAGCAGATTCAGCACCCTGTGTTGCAGATGTGCTTAAGGCACCGTTTCGTCAGTGGGTCTACGGTTCGCCAGCTGAAAGGGTTACAACAAGTTTTGTGTCGTAATGTGTATACCCAGCACAACACCTAACACCGTGTGTGGTGTGTTACAGGTACAGAAGTTTGAGGCCCTGATGGCTAGCCTTTCCCACGACCCTACTCTCCTATCCGAGTACCTAACCGCTCTCAACCGAATCCTTGAGACTCGTTTCGTTGTGCTGGAGGGGTTTTTCCTGACAGTTGGTCAATTGGAGCGGGGCATGGCAGTGGCAGAGCCGTTGGCCAGGCAGCTGGCAGGGGCGTATGCGATCATCAACCATGCGGAGGGAGGGCGCTTCAGCAGCCGTATCGGCGGGGTGGATAGCACTGAACAGCTGCTGCTGGAGCGAGCTGATGAAGTCGAAGTGGCAGTGCGAATGCAGGTGAGCTGCTTTATTACTCATTTCGCTGTTATTCATCGTTTGTTATATTAGTTGTTAATTTATTCATTAGGTTGAAAGCATTGAGCAGTTTCTGTTTAAAAGGGCAAGCGAGACCGAAGTGGCCGTGCGGATGCGGGTGAGCCAACATCACCATCTGGAAGGTCTGTTTCAGAGCCAAAAGAGGGGCTGTTGGGTAGGCTAAGCCCAGTTTCTTAATGACTGACGACACTGTACTGTGCTTCCTTGTACTGCACTGTTACTGTGCGCAGATCCTGGGTGCTGACGAGCCATGGATGGTGGATGCCGTGCCCGCCTCCCTGGAGTCCCTGCTGCAGTCCATGCTGCACAACTCACACGGCGCATACGCACGCCTGATAGACGCCATGCATCACGCGGCCTCCGCCTCGGGTAGGCAGGCTAAGTCGACCTGGCCTTGGATTGATCAAGCATTTGCTGGAAAAACCACTGGCGGGTACTAGGCCCGTCCTTTGCACTTCATCTCTGCACCAGCCTTGAAGGGATACAGGTCCCTAAAGCGTTTGGAACTGTTTCAACGTGGCTGTTCTAGGAACTGTCGGGACTGCTAATGCAAGTCCATCCCTTGCCTCCACCAGAGTTCGCCTCCGCTCGGACTTTGCACCAGCAGTCCTTGGCTTGATGCGACGCCATGCTCCATCTGTGGGACGACACACATGTACAAAAGACGCTTACTCGCTCACGCTCACTCACTCGTGCGTGCACGAACTCACTCACTGACACACTCACGCACTCACTCACGCACTCACTCATGCACTCATGCACTCACGCACTCGCTCACCCACAGGCGCCCCCTCCGTTCCGCGCTCACTGGCCTGCGCCGCCCTCGCCTCTGCCCTCCGCACGTGCCTAGCCCAACGCACCCTCGGCCCTGACACCCTGGCTCCCGCGCTCTACAGCTCAGACACAGGTGAACACACATACATGCGTGCATGCATGCATCCAAGATCATAACCCATGCCCACAATCATCTCCCATTGAGCGACGGCATAAGTCAAAACCATCCAGGTGATAACGGTGGTTTGGACTTGACGCCCGCAGCCCTTGGCAATGCAATCACGATGTATGCCTGTAGCATTTGCCTTCGATTACAACCTGCAAATGCACGTGGCGCATGTGGTGCTGATCAGATCGCGTCAGTTCGCCTGCTAGCATGCACTAGGCACCCCTTCAACAAACGTGTCAAGCAGGGTATGATGATGTTGTGTGTGCTTGAGCCATTTCCTGTCTGACTGGTGGTATGATAAAGACACATGCAAAGTGATACTCACCCATTCACGCACTCACTCACACACTCTCACTCACTCACTCACTCACTCACTCGCAGACAAGCTCGACCGAGTGAGCTCGGCGCAGGCCGTCCTGCGACTCATCCTCGGCGAGGGCGCCACCATGTGTCCCGGGGTGTCGGCCCACGCCCTGGCGCTGGACGAGCCGCGCAAACAGAAGGACCTCACGGGCTATGTCGGGCCATTAAGGCTGGAGGAAATCAGACGCATGCCCTGCCGCGCCCTGGGCCCACTGCTGATGCTGCCGCTGGGTGAGTGTATGGGGTGATACTGTTATTCTTATTCTTAAAGTACTGATAGTGACGAAGATTGTGCGCATGCCTGCTCGGGCGCTGGGACCGCTGCTGATGCTGCCGTTAGGTGAGTGTATGGGGTGATACTGTTATTCTTATTCTTATTAGACTGATAGTTACAAAGATCATGTGCGAGCCGTTACGGGCGTTGGGACCGCTGCTGATGCTGCCGTTAGGTGAGCAATTTCCAAGATACCGCGGAATCAGCACCAGCCAATTGAATTTATGCAGTCTTGTAACGTCTCGTGTCATGTGCCCATGTGCTGTTATTACAGTGCCCATGTGCTGTTATTACAGTGCCCATGTGCTGTTATTACCTGCCTCGTTCCACAAGCGGCACAGAAGATGGCTCCAGCATCTATACACAACATCGTCGTACTCGCATGCACCGCACTGCTGCTGCTGCTGCTGGTGTGATGGGTACTGCGGCGGTGGTGCGCCATACGGATTAGGCGTCGAAGCATCACCGTACAATCGAAAGACCTGGATGTGTTTTGAGGCTTTCCTATGCAACTAGCGTTTCCCATGTGACTGACGTTTCTCTCATGGGATCCATGCAGGCCTGGGCAACGGGCCCTTGACCCAGGAAGGGTCGTGGGTGACGGTCTGTCCGGCAGTGAACACGGAAGCTCTAATCGTGAGCGGACCCCTGACGTGCACACCGCAGCACGTGGAGGACGTGTTGATGGGCTCGGCAAACATCCTGATGGCTGGGGACGCCAAGCTATGGGAGGTGGGTAAGCCAAGATGCGCAGGAACGGCTAACCAAGTGGCAAACGACAACTGCTCTTCTTCAAAGAACCTAGTCATGCGCTTGATTAGGTGCCATCATCCTTAGGAGAGTGGCGTAGACAGCCGCTGAGCGCCTGGATTGGTTGGTCTGTGGTACCGTGGGTTGCACCATGATAAGCCACGTAGTTGCCACTGCCCTCTGTGCACCGTAGCCTTGTCTTCTGTCAGTCAAAAGAACCTGACCATGGGGAGCGAATCACTTCCGTTCCAAGTAGCAGAGCTGGTGAAGGATAGCAGTCGGCTGACTGCTTCTGACAATGTTTCTTGTTACGGTGTTGTACCCAAGCACCAGGCTTGAAAACACCAGCCATCATTTCATTGTTCGTTGTACTAGTACTCTCACTAGTTCTGTCAGGTTCCACCCTGCTTGACACGTTTGTTGAAGGGATGCCTAGTGCATGCTAGCAGGCGAACTGATGTGCCCTGATCAGCACCACATGGGCCACGTGCATTTGCAGGTTGTGATCGAAGGCAGACGCTACAGTGACCACCTGCTTGGCCCATCCGTGCCCAAGGAAGACGCCAACAAAGTGCTAATCAAGCAAGAATTCAGTACCTTCTCCCAGCACGGCCTGCCAGTCGTGAGCATCGTGCAGCAGGCTGGCACCACCGTGGTCACGCTTCCTGGTCACTCTTGGCATCACACTACATCGGCAGGTACCAGCATGGCCCTTGCTCTCAACTGGGGGACGCCACCAGAAAGCGCGAGGGAGTTCAGCGAGATTGCTCGCAAGAAACGGATTGGGCAACGTTGGGTGGATGCTGCGAAGATGATCGACAAGGCGCACAGGTTTGGCCTCTTTCACAACCCTGATAGTGGCCTCCCACCTTTGCCAGGACAGCGCAAGAAGACGAAGCGGCAACTGGCAGCAGAGCAACGAGCAGCAGCAGCAGCAGCCGCAGTTAATGGAGCGGTGTGGGGTGTGGCAGGCAATCCAAGCGTAGGGGATGCTGGGCCAAGGGTCTTAGACACGGTAGCTGCTCTACAGACCGTAGTTCAGGCACCAGCTCCACTACCGGGTGAAATGGTAGTAAACCAGCCTGCTGGCTTGGTGGAAGCAGATGGGAACGGCACACAGCTGCAGGACGATCCCATGGATGCTGACGCACTGCAGGCTGAGCCGGCCTCAGCACAACAAGCAGCAACAAGGGATGTACCACACCTGCAGCAGCAGCAGCAGCAACGGCTCCCAGGCAGCCCTGCTAGGACTGCTTCGAAGACTGCACCACAACTGCAGCAGCAACAGCAGCAGCAGCAGCAGCAGGCTTCCCCAGACAGCCCAGCCAAGGCTGCCCAGCCTCCAGCCAGCCCTGCCAAAGCCACTGCCAGGGTTCCACGACAGCAGCCTGCCAGCCCCAGCAAGCCTGTCACTGCCGCCGGCGCGGTGCATGCATCACAGGGTGTGGCGCAGTCGCCAACTCGCCAGGCACAGGGCAGCCCTGCACGTGCACTGCGCCAATCAGCTGTTCAAGCATCAGATGCCCCACGTGACTCAGGCAGTCCTGCACGTGCAGCACGTGTCTCAGGTGGTCAGGCATCAGGTGCTACATCCCGCCTCGCTCAGGCCGCAGCTGTATTGGACGCTGTATGCACTGCAACTGCAGCTAAGGCTGTACGTACTGCAGACGCAGCGGAAGCTGCACGCAACCCAGGAAAGCATAGCACCAGCAGCCAGGCGAGGTCTGCAGGCAACTCATCCCGGCAGACCAGTGGCCGTGACACCACCGGCAATCACAGTGGTGGCAAGGCGCAAACGCTTGTCACACACGGGGAGGACGGATCGGATGACAGCGTGACTGAGCCTGCGCCGGGAGATTGCAGCCCACTACCACGCAACAGCCTGCCAGCCGCCGCCACCAGTCCACCTAGGGCTGCATGTCAGCGTGTGGCAGATACTTGCCGCAGCGCTGATCCGAAGGAGCACGTGGCGCAGCTGCGACAGGCCATGGCATCAGCGTTGCACTTGGTGCGTGCCTCGCCTCTGCCACCCAACATGCTTGCACCGCCACTCGTGCCCGCCCGCTCGCCCGGCAGGCCCAGGGGTGCTAGCAGCAGTGCTCCCGTTCAATCGCTGCAACGAGCAGCGGCCACACGTCGCGCACAGGAAACCGCTTCCACTCCTGGCCTGGCAGCAACCCTGCTTCAATCTGGGGCTCGCCAGACAAAACAGAACCACGCAGCAGCAACAGCGGCTACGGTTGATCAAAACAGGGTGCGGGCAGGCAAGCGGCCGGCTGAAGGAACGCCAGCCGGCGCAGATGCACCTTCAGTTAAGAAAGCCAAACCAACCTCTACCGCTGCTGCACCAGCTAGCAGCTTAGAAACCATCAAGGCAACGGTTGGTCCGGCCAGTGCCCCGCAGGCTGCCCAAGTGCAGTCAGAAGGTTGTGATCCGGCCGTTATGGCTGTAACCCGCAGGTATTCAGGCAGGCAGTTGCAACTGTCGTGCAACCTTGAAACCACGGCAGCACAGGCAGGGGAGCCGGTAGGCTCTGAAGCTGCCGATGGCACTGCTGCACACACAGGCAGGGAGGCTGTCGCTACCGCAGCAAAGCCAGCGGAGAACGGGCGAACCTCCGGCCGCATATCGAGCAAGGGCAAGGACAAGCAGGGGGGAGAGATTGACGTTCTACATAACGGGAAGCGTGAGGCATATGTTTTGACGCAGTCGAGTAAATGGAACATCAACCCAGGGCTGAGTCGAAGTGGCCGAGCAGCCCGCCACCTGGCAGCCGGCGCTAAAACAATTGGTGCAGACCAGCAGGCCTCTCCACCATCACCAGACAGTCCAGGACCCAGAAAGCGGGCCAGGCTGCAGGGAAAGCGGAATGGAGCAGCCTCGCCTCCTCTGAATCAGATCAACAAGACACGCACAAACCAAATGGCCAAGGTTGCGCTAGGCCGGGCCGTCGCGTCCAAGCCTACTGAGTTCAATGGCCACAGCAGCGCTGTTGATGGCAGCAATGGTAGCACGGACGCCGCATCACGCGACACTGCACAGTCTGAAGCTGGGTCCCAACGAGAGGCACAGTGCCCAAGGCTGTCGGTACGTGTATGAGCGCTACTTGAGCAGTAGCCAGCAGCACTACAAACAAGGGTTGCGGTTGCTGGGACTGAGTTAGCATCTGACCTCTGCTCTCACACAAGTACACAGTATGCTTGCCCTGATTGGGTCAGGCCTGTTGTTGGGTTGAGCCCGTCGTCAGCTCGTGGTATCAGATCCAGTCTTGTCTGCCAAATCCGCGTCAAGGCTTTGTATACGACTGTCATTTGACTTTACTACAAGGAGCAAGCGTTGGGTTTGCCTGGCAGGTGACATTCAGCACCCGGCCGGGACTCGTGGCATTGTGCCCAATGGGATGAAAACGAATGCCTTAGTTCGCGTTTGCAAGTTTGCAAGTTGGCCAGTACTTGATACTTGATGACTCGTGGACTGGCGGCGTGGTGTGCACTGTACAGCCGACTGGATTGTGATTCAGTCGGAGGCTGGTCAGGAACAAAACAGGAACATCAAAGTGTAACATAGAAACTTGCTCATACGTCCACGCACTCGGCCGCAGCTTGCCGAGCGCACGCTTGACGTTGGCAACCACAATGGAGTAGAGTAGCGCTGCTTCCAGAGGACCCTGAACCTTGCATGTGCAAGTTTTTTGGGGGCACCATGCCCATGCTTTGCTTCGGATGGGGATGTTGGCTGCTGCTGAGCGCCTAGCTGGTTGGTCCTGCGGTACCGTGGGTTGAACCATGAGAAGCTATGTAATGATGATGAATGATGAATCCAAAATGCCACCCTCGTACTCCCAGAGCCCATTTGCTGCAATTGATTCCAAGGGAGTTTTTGTTCGGGAGTGAGGCACCCAAGCACTTTCCTGCAGCTGCTGGGTGACTGTTTCAAAATAGAATCTTGGCAGGCAATTATTTTGCTGTCCCTCACTGACACCACAATTGCTTACTAAGCACACCGAGAAAGATGTTTGCCAGTTCTGGGACAATTTGTGTGTGCGACTCACTAGTGGTGATACGCATTCTGGGTTATCATGAATTCAGGGCTGTTTATCATGAATTCAGCCCTGTTGGCAGGACGTCAGCTGGTGTGAGTTAGTTTGAGCTGGTTTGACTGGGACAAACATCTGGGACAAACATGGTTACCGTGACAGGTCCTGTCTGCCGTCCTGACAGGACATCATGTGTTGTCATGTATGCGAGTGAATGAGTGCCACTATGCTTTGAGTTGTATTGGTGGACGCTACAACGGCACTTCTGCCCGGCCACGACTGTGAAGGCACTTCCAAACTCACAAAATTCGAGTGATCGAGCCCTGGCACCTCCATTTTACTCTTTCTTCGATTCAAGCATGTGCACAGGTCTTAAGGCAGAGTTGCACCTACATATACAGGAGCGGACGAAAGTACATCTCCAGACTGAGGTGTCGACACTCGCACACAAGTACCTCTGGTGGTTTCTAGACCAGGTTTGCTGTCCCAGAAGTGGCAACGCACCGTCTACCACAACACGGGATGTTCACTCCGCTGTTCAACCTGATGTGCGAATGACACGCACACATACACATGTTGACTGACACACAATGGTTCCTGCCGGTAATACAAACCTATTCACACAAGAACTGTCCCAGAACTGGCAAACTTCTTTTTTTTGTAGCAAAACGATGTGGCAGAAAGCTTGAATGCAATCTGTTCCGCAGCAAAAGCTGACACTCTGGTGATTAGCACCACTTCTAATTGATGCGACAGTGCTTTACGCACAGTTCTTGCCAGTTGCTAGAGACATGCATGCCCGATTGACGATCTGGGATTGCCATCAACTTTGATTCATTGCAACAAAATCGGTTGAGTATGCCAAGCTCATCCTCTGGATACGATGCTCAGGGCAGATTAACCCATTTGGAGCTTGTATTTGACCGTTCAGGCATGATCGTGCAACAAGGGTGTCCCAGTGCTGCCACTGCTCAGTTGGTCAGGTGTGGTCAGGTGTGGTCAGGTCTGCTTCGCAGCATAAAGACGTGCTCCTTCTGATTTGGTATGTTTTCAAGGCCGTGAGCCCATGAGGCATGACTCGTCTGAGCCGCGCACTGCCTTGCTTGGGGAACCGCACTGCACCAGTATTTGGCTACCTGCTGCGGTGATGACTGGTTTCGCAGTCTGTAAAGCACGTGAAGTGTAAAAAGAAGTTTGGCAGGTCTGGGACAATTCTTGTGGGTTGTTACTGAAATGTTGATGGTGTGTGGTGACCCAGTCATGACTAGTGTTGTGTGAGAGTGGTGATGTGCGATATGTTGGTAGACGATAGTGGTGACGGGTAAGGGCTTAATAAGAGACACACTTGCTGTGTGAACCAAACAAGTCAACGCACACTGCTTACACAACGCACACTGCTTACGTCCACCCACCTGTTCTCATGTGAAATTAATGAGTGTCTTGACAAGTACACAAGTCTTGGGACTATCGCACCCATACACATCAGGGTTGTTCCGGCTGATTTTTTTTTAACGGGCTGCCGGTAAACTGCAATTTTACACTACAGGTTCGTTTTTTGGTAACCGCCTGGTGCCGGTAAACTGGCCATGTTATAAGCTGAAAAGTCACGGGCACCCGGAAACCACCGGTAAAGCCAGGCACTTCAGCAGGACTGGGACCTGAGCGGAGCATGGCAAGGGGCAACGTCAGTCTACCAGCCTGTTTTGTGGTCTGCTTATTGTGGTGCTGCATGCTGCCGTCATGCAGCTGTCAAACTGAGTGTATGGTCTGCTTATTGCACGCTGCCGTTGCTGCATGTGGCATGACTGCATGCAGCTGCCAAACTGAGTGTATGGGTCTGCTTATTGCATGCTGTCATTTGGCTGCATGAACGCACCACTTGTCATCCTCTTGTCCCAGTAAGCTTGGTTGACGCTGTTCTTCCTCACTCCATCCAGCTCCTGCTCACAAAGACTCTTTGACCTTTTCTTGGGAGGCATGCCCGCCTTGTCGACTCAATGGCGCTGTGATGACTGGATAGCCGGTAAACTGAGGCTTGCGTAGGGCGGAATCTCCACGGGCGGCCCGTAACCAGCCCGTAGGGGAAGCACAAACTGACCAAAAACCGCCCGGTAAACCCAGGCCCTTCGGGCCTGGGTTTTCCCCCGGGCCCCGGTAACTGCCTTCGGTACTGTTTCACAAAAGTCTATAATTTCACGGGGCCGGGCCCGGCGGAACAACCCTGATACACATCATAAGGATCACCCAGAAGGAAGATGGATCACCCAGAAGGAAGATAACCCACAATGCATATCACCACCAGTGAGTCGCACACACGAATTGTCCCAGAACTGGCAAACATCTTTTTTACAGAAACGGCAATGCCACGTGTAAGACTCTGTCAATGCAACGAAGGCAATCACAGCCTTGTTGAACACCTACCTTTCTTTGCTCCGCACCGTGGACTTTCCCGGCCCTGCAGTGTCTCCGTGCTGGGATCCAGGCTGAGCTCAGGCTTGTAGGCTGTGCTTCTCTGACACGGAGCCAGAACAAGGTCATGGTGCTTCACTTGTGTATGGAGACGCACTCACGCCTGTAAAACATTGCCATTCTCACCTGTTCATGTAATCACTGGTGCACTGCAGATTTCGAAGGCACTAATGCCTGGTTCTTTTGATTTGCGTATTCTTTGTCCAGGAATAAACCTGTATAAGTGCGAAATTCAAGGGGCTACCCCAGCCTCTCTTGCGCAATCTATGGACAAATAATACGTCAATCAAAAGAACCAGGGTTGTCGTGTGGGTGTTTATCTTTGCCCCCTATGGACGGTGAGAAAACTGCGCAAGTGCTTTTGTAGTGTATAATGGCACTGTACGCGCTGTGGTGACATGTACAGATACCATGCAAAGCACTGGTGGTCATGTGTGGTAATTTGAATTCCCACGCGTGTGGTATTTCCAGTAACCGTTGTCAGTTGGCATTCCCTTCAGTCCCTGCGATCCCCGTGTACATTATGGATGCCGTGCAGATCGGGAATCTTTCGGCTAGCATGAATTGTCAGCCGCTGGGCCCACGGGTGTTTATGCAAGTCCTTGCCTGCACAGTGCATTAATGGCGGCCTGCGCATTCAGTAAAACCTGCATCTACTCTAAGCATGTAAGGGACCATGTCCCCCACACCTGCCACCTGCAGCTCAGATCTGCTGTCCTGTGAAGTTAGGTGCCTTGATGCACGCCTAGAAGGCTGTTTAAGGGCAGCAGGAGATGCTTTCTGCTGTGGTGCAGGGTGCCCTGCATACATCTGCCGCCCTATCAAGTTGGCCTCTTTAGTGGACGCCTAGCAGGCTCTGGAAGGGGCTGTGCTACAGCAGGGGCTGCTTTCTGCTGTGGTGCAGGGTGTCCTGCATACTATTAAGGGTGGATACGGGGACCCTGCCCCACATGCTGGCTCCAAGGCTGCTGATGTACCGCGAAAACCACAAGCTATCCAGCCCTACGAACCATCTTCGTCCTGAAATGCAAGGCAGACGATCGCAAAAATCCCTGAAACCCTAATGACCGTTTCTAGGCCTTTTCGAACTATTCAAATGCAAGACGTCTCAAGTTGTCGTCTACAGCATAATGTCGTCTGCAGAATCTTAACAGCTGCTGTTTGGTCCGCAGGCGGTGTAGGAGGCCTGCTTGCAAGGCTAGCAACGACCTGCAGACACAGCTGCCGTAAATCGCCCATTTGGTGGCTGAATTACGCTATGTTCGGGCCGAAACACTTCGACACGCAGTCTCACTGAAAGACTCACACTGCAGTGGGACGATAAAGACTTCAAATATACATT
>QAXH01000556.1:9612-22802 GCA_004335635.1 Chloromonas sp. AAM2 | reverse complement strand
GGGGCTGGGAGGTCACGATGAGGCCGGTTTCCTAATCCTGGCTGTGACTAGATGACTGCAAGGTGCATCAGTTTCCTACTTTGCATTTCTGGCTGGACATGACAGGTTTTCTGAAAGCATGAGTTTGTAAGTTGAGTTTGGCTACTAGAGCCTTGGACACCCGATGAAATGCTTCCAGGCGGACCAGGACCTGCAACGCATTTCAGCTCCTGATCCGGCTATGCCTATTTCTGGTCCAGGTTGCGTTTGTTTCAAACACCTTGCTTGTCTTTGTTTTTCGAACCTCTTTTTTTGCTTGAAAACAGCATGGGGCATGCAGCTCTCTTTTGTAAACAGATCGGGTGGCTTCAGGCGCAGATAAAAAGCTTAACTTTTTTTTTGCATCATGTTTGATTATTATCAAATGGATGGGATCAGCGAGGTCACGACCTAAAAACTCAGTGACAGCTCAGATGATTTGGAAATCGAAGGAAAGAGGGCTGCTGGAAAAGAATTCGGAGCATCCAGCTGCAAATGTGATTCCGGCACCAAACCGTGTGCCGGCCGCCATC
This sequence comes from Chloromonas sp. AAM2, assembly GCA_004335635.1. NCBI lineage: Eukaryota > Viridiplantae > Chlorophyta > Chlorophyceae > Chlamydomonadales > Chlamydomonadaceae > Chloromonas > Chloromonas sp. AAM2. The sequence continues at coordinate 22,251 of QAXH01000556.1, read as the reverse complement.
ATCATCGCTCACGATTACCAGTGCTAGTGTTTTGCATTCGCTACACTAGTTGCGGGCCTTGGCATAGGCTGCGGCGATGCGAAGGGTGTCCAAGGATCTCGTTTGATTTGAAAACCCCAAAGCGAAACGTGGTGTGACGCACAAGATAAATCAAGCTCTGATCTGCCAGGTCTGCTCTCAAACACATCTCCCAGCAGCGACGCAACAAGATTCGAGATGACAACATTGCGGGTCTGCGAGCATCAAGTGGGCGGGCACATGACCAAAGGTGTGTGCAGACAAGGGCAATGTGCGTCAACAGATCAAACAGCCACCTCCCGTCCTTTCTCATGAATCGCAGAGTCCAAGCCCGACACCCTTGTCGATGATTCGGGCTCGTTCTACAAGCCGTACCAGGTCAGGACTGTGCCCATGCAGTCGCTACGTTGCGGGCTCAAGTATGAACTGGCAAATGGCAGTAAATGGTATCGAAAACACGTTGGAAAGACCTTTCCGAGGCCACTTCTGCTTGATGCCTGGCGTTCCCTGCCACCATTGGGAGCACATGCAATACCTACTGCAGCCAGCGAAGCAAGGGCACGGTGTGCATGCCTGCTTGCACTTGCACATGTGCTTGTTACACTGTCCACCATGTTAGCACAAAAAACAAATTGCCCATGTTGCAATGCCCATCATCCTATGCTACAGGCTGGAGACAGAAACGTGCGTGAAGCTGCTTTCTATGGATTGCTATGGGGCAAGCTGACGCCCAAGCCGACCACTCTACAATCCTCGGTGGCTGCCCCGTCTAACGCACCACCACCTGAAGAGTATCAAGCCGGTACCACCCCTGAAATAGAGGTCTGGGGTGCATCAGAGGCGTTCTTGGGCAAAACAGGGACCGCCAAGGAGGAGGACATCGCTGGACTGCGTGCCTTCATACCCATGTCACGTGAGTGTGACAGGCTCAATCACACGAGTGAGACAGGTGTGACTGGTAGTACTGCGTTGAGTTGAGATGAGACATGACATGATGTAGTATGTCTGCATACATTCCATTTGGCAATGGCAGCCTGTGCTGTCCGATGCGGCCTTCAGGCCTTTAGCACCAGCGGCGCCTCACACCATCCGCAGCAACGGCCGCCTCTGATTTGGGTGTCTCTGGCATGGTCCTGAATGATGTACACTTGATTTGCCTGATATGCCTGACGTCTTTTTCAGATGGCGTTGCTGTGGTGGAGGATCGTCAGTACCTCGTGTTGGAGGACGTGTGCGCCCAGTACAAGAAACCGTGTGTGCTGGACCTAAAAGTGAGCAAGGCTAAGCCAAGAGGCCGGTCCCACTACACGTCGCTCACTCCCTGTCGCTCCAAGGCTGTTCATGGCTGCAGTGATCAAGTGGCTTGTTGGCAACTTAGGGCCGCGCACAAGAATTAAATCCAGTAAGCTAGCATCGGCACAAAAAAAAGATACACGCAAACATACATGAGCCTCTGGCTCAGTTTACACGTGGCCTGCCATGCAAACAAGCCCGGAACAGCAGCATCAGCATACACGATATAGATTTGCTAGTTTGCTGCAATGGGCCTTGAAGCCTTGTTGTTTGCTTGGCTAATGGGGGCGTCAGACGCCTTGTTGTTCGCTTGGTGCTCTTGAATCTGATTGTTCCATCTTACAGCTCTTCAAAAACCACGTTCAGTGTGCTAGCCACAGTACCTGCTGTGCTCCTGCCATCGCAGATTGGGTTCAGCACTCAATACGCGTGGGCCCCGGAAGCATACCGGGAAAAGTGCAAGTGAGTTTGATGCCTGAGTGTGAATCCACATTGAGTGCTGGGTCACTGCTACGCCTCGCTGCGTAAATTCGTTCTGGTTGTGGAGCATGCGTGAGACGTCAGCAGTGCGTTTTGTCAGCCTCCTTGACTGTTTGTGGGAACTGAGGAGGTAAGAAGGGTGGTGTGTTCGAAATACGTCAAGCGCATTGTAGGTCAGCGTACGTGGTTGCCATGGGAAAGGAAAAGGTTTGCTTATCTTCATTGCCTTCGGTATTCCTTCACCTTCCTGGCGTTCACTGTTTCCTGCTTCGTGCCCGTTTTCAGGGGCAAGGATGAGAGCACCACACAGAGCACCCTGGGCTTCCGCCTGTCAGGCCTGCAGGTGGGTCACAGGCCCTTTATCATCATAGATCTGGGCCTGCACCCATTTGTGCAGGCATAGGTGAGCTGTGTGGCTCTCAAACATGCTGCTGCACGAACCGGCAATCCAGTGAGGGTTTGTATGGCAAGTTCCACCCCTGAAGGAGAGGAGAATTGCATTACTATTCTACCACAGCACACATAGTGCATACGACGTGACGTGTTGCATGTCCTGTGGCCCACAGGTGTACGACCGCAGCGGTGGTCTGATGCATAAGAGCGAGAGGCAGTGGGGCAAGACGCTCACGGCGGAGACCATGCCCGATGCACTCATCAAGTTCTCAGGTCAGTCGCACAGGTGCTTTCAGCGGCATTTCAAGTAAAAGATTTCAGGGTGTTTCTCACATGAGGGGAGGGACTCCAGCTCGTCCAACCTACATGTGAAGAGGATTGCGACACACCTGGATAGTAATGGTGGTGGTCACAATCAAGGGTTTCATCTGACACTTTCAGAGAGTGCGCTCGTGTGGATGGTTTTGGTGTGCAACTTCGTTTGTGACCATGCCGGCCTGTCCGCTTGGTCTTGAACATGTATTGTCTTCTTGGCCAACTGCGAATGGATCAGCCTATACGACGAATCACAGACCCACACTACACTAACTAAACGCAACTGACCCTATCTCACCCCTGCCCACCCCACCCTTCCCCTTCAGGCGAGCTCGACCACATAGAACTTTACCGGTCCAGCCAGTCCAGCTTCCTGTCCCAGCTCGAGTGCATCCAGCGGTGGTTCTCTGTCCAGACCTCCTTCTGCTTCTACCAGGCCTCGCTGCTCTTCACGTGGGAGGGCGAGGCAGAGACCGTGGACAAAGCAAACACGCAGGTGTGTGCGATGAAGTAAGATAGATCTGGCCAGGGTGAAAGCACAAGCTGGGCGGTTGTGGTAATGAGGCAACAAAGGTTTATGGGCAGGGGCAGGTCAGTGGAGGATACCACAGGGCGCAAGATGGGTACGTGGTGTGGCCAGCTCCATGGAGGAAAGAAAGAAAGGGGACAGATAGGCCAAAAGTCAGTGGAGGATACCACAGGTACCTGCCTTTCATGACAGCACCAATACCAAGGTAAGGCATGGCCAATCTGCAACAAGGTCAGCAGAGGGGAGAGCAAACGATGCATCCATGTGAGGAGGAGGGGTGACAAGACGACAGGATGGGAGGTGACAAGATAAAAAAAAAAAGGTCCTTGTCAATTATGTTCATTTCAGGACTTCATTTTAAGACAGACATCCAGAACTTGTGGTTCATTTTACAGAAGCAGCTACCCAGCATGCTCCAGAGCAAACGTACAGTTCATTGACCAAACCATGGTCACAGGAGACAGAGACGGCCCAATTTTTGCCGCCTGGAGTGGTCATTGACCGTACACAGTTGGTCGTACAGTTGGTCACACAGTTGACCTTGGCCTTGTGGTGCAGATTCACCTGATCGACTTTGCCCACACCTTCCCCACAAACGGCGAGCGAGATGAGAACTTCCTGGCTGGCCTTGATTCCCTCATCGCAATGATCAAGGCGCTGAAGTGAGCCAGAGACATGCACCGCCATCGCAACCTACCTTGGTGGAGCTTCACAAAAGTACCTGCCAAGCAGGAGGTTAGAATCAGAGTTAGAATGGCCTTTTAAAAGGTCATAAACATTCGCCCTTGGAATTTCTGAAGAGGCTCGCAGTGACCAGAGCTTCATGTATGCAAGTGATCCAGACGAACTCAACCAAAGTATTCTGACAGTATTCTGACGGTATTCTGAGGCTGTCATGCGCTGATGGCGACTTTTTCAATTCAAGGGTAAGGAAATCCACTGACAGTCAAGAGGGATTATGCATGTGTGCGTGTGTGTGCGTGTGTGTCCACCAATGCCGGTGATCAGATCAGGAGGACTTAGCGCTGCTGCCAGTATGGTGAGAGAATGCTGTCCAACAAAATCATTACAGAGTTAGAGCGGGCAGGGTTCCTGCCCCGCAATTTGGAGCACACACAACAATTGTTTGATTCTCGGTTAAGACATTCTGAATGGCGGCCTTGTGCACTTTGCTCAGGTCATCAACAGCAAATGTGAATGTTGTGGTGTGCAACGACGGCATCTGGAACCCTGCGCACACAATGCCTGGGTGTGCATTCTAGGGCAACGTACTGGTTCACGTCTTGATCCCGATTCCAACTATCACCAACTTGATGCCGGGCAGCGCACCACAAGTGGACAAACCACTGACTGCCTTGCTTGACATTGCCTGACCAAGGCAGGCAGGCCTGAACAGCGTGGCATTGTTGACGTTACTGACCTGGGATGAACCATACTGGGATTCAAGAACTCGTACTGCACGCTGCTGAAGCAAGCACGTGGTTGATTGAACCCTTTGTACATGCATGTGTGCCTTGCCCTCTCACTGCTGGGCCACGCATCAAACTGCCAATTGGTACCAACTGTGTAGCAGTTCCATCGGGCTAGCAACATGAGTGGAATGGGACTTCAGGCATTGGGAACGGTATGTAGACGACTGCTTGAAGCGGCAATAGAGCAGCTTTTTGTGTAGTTAATTGGTGAGCGATGATAACCAGTTTCAATAGGCAAAGCAGGTGAGCTAGGTGGATCTGCATCTCCGTGTATGTGAGGCGGAGTACGTGATTGACATTGGTGATTGTATCGGAAGCCGTGGAGGCTTCCTTGCATGTAGGTCCTGGAAGCTGCAGTAAAAGCATGTAACGCGGATTCTGCACCATGGTTAGGAAAGGACTGGAACCCACAAGCCCAAGAATGGCATGAAAAGCCATAAAGCACAAAATTCAATCAGATACTTGCCTTGCCACCGCAAGCTCTAGAGATCTGCACCTGCTATTACTTCTTCACACGCCCTGCTTGATGGGTAGCGAAATCCAAGTGGCAACTTGAAGCCAAACTAAGTAGTGGGAACACTACTGAGATCACAAGCTTGAAATCAGAAAACACATGGGGTTAGTTATGGTTGTTCACGTGGCCAAGCCAGCTGCTCTCCCACTCCCTCTCTTCTTGGCCTCTAGAGGCCTGCTCTCAATCCTGCGCTCAATCTCTGGCGGAAAGTTCAGAGCTGACGCTCACATTCTGACCAACACCATCTAATTGTACACAAAGCTGAGCAGTTGACGCTCAAGACTGATGCTGGTGGTCGGGAAAACATCGTGATGCGGGCTTGCCAGTTGCTCAGCTAGCCATTCCATCCGACTTTGCTCCGTCCCAGATCCGGTAGGCTGCCCAGAAGCATGTGAAGTTACCCACAAGCGTCAGGAAGGCCTGCAACAAGTCAGATAGTGACGTCGCAAGCCAGAAGCACGTGCTGAATGTGTAGCAGCTCAAAACACACTGTAAATCTAAGGTTGGCAAACCCAATCGGCTGTTGATAGAATGAGCAGACTAAGCAGTGCCACGCTGGATTGGGCTGACCCTGGCTGGCCTGAAGTGACAGGTCAGCTCACCTGCAATGCTACCAAGAACTCGAGGTCAGGTGAATTGTAGAAGAGATGCCACGTGCACGCACACATGGCAGAGCCCAGCGCCGGCAGCATGCCCCACGTCATGCCCTTCCAGCGCGCGTTGCCCGTCACCTCGGCGTAGCGCCACATCAACCCCATGGCGATTGCCCACTCAACCTGCATGCAACAGGGAATTCAGAAGGACGAACAGATGGGGCTGTATGCCAGAAAAGACAAATCATCAGGTCGTATTTGACTTAGTCGCCTTGACTGATGTCATGTGATGTCAATGTCAAGATGACATCAAGTCATCATGCTAACTAGTACAAAAAGCACTAATGAATGTCATGTGGCGAGAATCGATCAGGGTGCTCTTTGGCAGTCAAGGGTATGGGTGAACGCCAGATGGGAGCAACACGGTGGGCAATACGTACAAGGCTGTGTGCAAGGTTGGGCAAGGAGATGTCGAGCTCTGTATACTTCTCTCCACCGATCGCTCTAGGTGGGGAAACCTGTGCAGGCTCTGTCTGTGTGCGCGGCATGAGGGGGCACCACAGCGGCCTGGGCCCACTGAACCAGGGCAGGAGCAGCCACCGCAAAACCCCCTGGAGGGGTAAGCGGGCCGTGTGCTAGTCCTGCGCATGGTTCAGCCTGTGGGGGAACAGGGGGGGGGTAAGGGCCCCTGCTGCCTATGAATCATGACCGCGCAATCCATCATTTGCGTGCACCAAAGACAATACGGGTGTGGGGTTCTGCTTGCGCAAAGGGAGTTTTGCTTGCGACTCCCATGCTCAGCCTACTACATGCTTGATTGTTTGAAAAAAGGACATCTTTTTACCAACAGTGAGACTCACCACTGAAGAGACATGGATGGCCCATGTGGGCAAGGATAACGCATTTGCAGGTTCCATTTGAACTGCTGAGGCAGCTTCTGGTTGTATCGCAGCTAGGAGCAAAGCACCAACAGCGAGAGTTGATGCTGAGGAGTGAGGGCGAAGGGTGGATGGTGTGGAGGAACTGAGGGGCTGGGAAGGTCTGACAGGAGCTTGGAGGGAAGGCTGTTGATCACATGCGCCATGATGTTGTTGTTGAGCAGCACAAAAGCGTGTTGCTCGAGGTGTAGTATGAGAGGTTGCCTTGCTCACAAGCGTGAGATGGGATGAAGGCACAGATGTCCCTGCAGCGCCACATTTTGCCAGGCTCTTCCTGATCAGTATGGTGGGCATGTTGCAGCTGAGTACGACCTCTCACCCTCTGGTGTGGTGATGGTGTGCTGGTGGAGCTTCCAACAGGGGCTCCACAAACCCGTTACAGTCCACGTGTTCTTCCGGGGCATGCATGCGCGGCTCTGTCAGTGTTGTGCGTACGAAAGTGCCTACGTGCTCATCAGATTTGCGCTCCATCCATGGCTCTGCATGTGACGCCCTGATGCGCTGCGAAAAGCCTTCCATGCAGCTGCTCGCTGCGAGTTAGGACAGCCAGACTGCAACGATGGATGGCCCAGCGCACAGCTCCAGCCAACTCAGTGCATTGCAGCATCGATGGACCCAGCGTTTGCAAGTCTGGCTAGATAAGAGCGCCCCACACATCACTTACCGATGGCTCACGCTTCTAGCTGTAATTCTGATTTACTTAGTGCGAGTATGGTATCTGCGGGGCTTCTTCATCGTCACCTATGGCATTGGGATATTCAATCTCAACTTGCTAATTGGCTTCCTCACCCCTCAAATCGATCCGGAGTCCGACGGGCCTGAACTACCAACCAAATCAGACGAGGAGTTCAGGCCCTTTATCCGTAGGCTCCCCGAATTCAAATGCTGGTGAGTGCAGGATGCCATCTGGGCCAACTGATCAAGATCTTCATGTAAAGCCAGCCGAAGTGATCCTCGGGCGGCATGCATGCAGACGAACATGTAACCATGTGTATGTTGCATGCGCATGCGCACTGCAGGTACTCTTCCATCAAGTCAGTTCTCATTGGCCTCTTCTTGACTTTCTTCAAATTTTGCGACATTCCTGTGTTCTGGCCCATTCTGTTGCTCTACTGGTTCGTCCTGTTCTTCGTGATGATGAAGAGGCAGATAAGACACATGATCAAGTACAGATACGTGCCCTTCTCGATTGGAAAGAAGGTCAGTCAACCTGGTATGGACCATAGGGCCAGCCTGTGCATTTTGTTCAGCAGCGCAAGGGCAGTCTGCGGGACAAGCCACATGCGAATTATACCAGCTCGCTTTGCTTCTCATGCAGCAGCAAGTGACGGGGCATGGCCCTCAAGCCTGATGTCATTATTCATACAGGCCAGGTGTACGGATCACATGACTCTGCAGCACTGTGGTTGCTTGTGCTATGATTGGATGCCCCTGGCCGTCATCTGATCCATGCATGACATGTGTTACCTGATCCACTGCCTGAACCTCCATACACACATGGTAATGCATGCTTATGAATGCCTGTCTGCAGAGGTACACAGGGCGGCCAGGGGAGAAGCGGCCTGAAAAGGACGCCAAGTGAGTGAGCGAGTGAGTGCAGCGAACGAGGAAAGGATGAGTCATGGCAAATTGGGCGATCACCAACCCAAAATTGTTTTTTGCATGGCCCACTGGGCAACGTTAACGTGTCAATGTCTGCTGCCTGAAGTGGCTTCAAACTCTGTGATTGAGTGGCTTTCGTGTTCAATAGCATCACTTGCCTATTAAGAGCAGTGCTGGAGCAGGTGCCATGCAGCATGCAGTGCCTTGCTTGCCGCATACCTTGAATGCGGCATGGGTTGTATGACTTCCCACATGCACTTGCTTTCTGACCAAATGTCGTCACGCAGGGAAGGCAGTCCACCACCGAGCCTCAACGGTTCAGCCCCAGCACTGAACCCCGTGCAAACAGGCATCAGCTTCAGCAGCCCGCCACACAACGGACCCCCTGCAACCTTTCCCGTCAATCGCTTCCCCGCTGCCACGCCCCTCACAGCTGGATTTCCCACCTCACCTGGACCCGCTGGGTACAGTGCAGCAGGACCACCGCCACAGAGCACAAATCAGCACTACATTTGAGCCAAGCTGTCGACAGTACGGTGTGACCAGCACTACATAAGAGACAAACTGTTCCCAGTACAGTGTGACCCACATGGCGACAGGCTGATGTAGGCGTGGCGTGCAGCAGGGCCGGCAGCAGGCACTGACCGAGCAGCTCAGCGCATGAACGCTGCAGAATGGACGCAGGCAGCGCTCTAGCCAGGTCGAGCAGCCAAGCAAGGGTTATCAGAGTCGCTGCATCACTGCCAAGCCATGGGCTAGCCAAGCCAAGGGCCAGTTGGCTGGCGCACCGTGTTGGCAGGTACCTGTAGCTGTGCCCATCACCAGCAGCTAATTCAGACAGCAGGCCAAGAGCCCACGCACCTCTCAGTCATGGCAGAGATAGCGTAATGGCATGCAGCAAGTGGCTTGCCAGGGCAAGGCAGCGTGGCCCAGCATGGACGCGAGATGCTCTCAGCACAGAACGAGCAATAGCCTGCCAGGGCAAGAAAGCGGGGTGGATTGCATGGCAGCGAGATGTTCTCAGCACAGCATGCGAGGAATTACTGGATTCGGACACCCATGGGCCCTTGCTGGGCCCGTGCATCCTTGCCATGCATGTAGTACAGTGCTGGGCAGCGTGTCACAACTTTCAGGGCGAGGTCACGCAGTTGAAGGGTTAGGTATTCGAGCGAGAGGCGTCTGAGAGCGTACCAGACGTGAAACATCAGCATACCAGCGTGCCCTGGTTGCATGTTTGGTCAAGCTTTGACATGTTCAAGACACGTTATGCACATTGCACTTGCTCCCAAAGAGCATGATACGGAGCTCTTTGTTTGTCTTGTTTGCTTTAGTCCGAACGCGCTGGAGGTCATGCACTCATGTGGGATGCACATAGGGTTGCACAGATCAGGTATACAGGCAGCAAATGCCCAGACATCCTGCTTATTCGCAGATACTGAGACGGGATGCTGGGCTATCTCCGCGATATCTTTTCTAGTCAGACAGCTTTATGTGGGTGCCCGTGGGCATATGCATGCTCTGGGGCAGCCCAGTTGTTCAGATTTTCTTATTCATGGTAGTTGGCTGGTCGGAAGACTGCATGACCAGGGCAAGCCACCTTGTTATGCCGGCTCACTAAGTATGCAAACCTGTAACTTACGGACAGGCAAAGGCACGAGAAGCGGCGGTCAAAGGTTCATGCCCAGATACTGTACACTTCCAAGGTACCGGCGTCCAAGGCGTTTCCGAGTACGGCAGGTTTTGGCAGAGCCAAGTGCAGATGTAGCACCAATGTGCAGCTATTGCCAGCTATTGCTCGAAATTGCGCCGCGCGCCGAGGTGAATGTTCAGGTAGCAAGGAAAGCGTGAGCGACCAACAACGTGAAGGATGGGGGACAAGGTGATCCATCCCGCCATTCACAGCAGCGTTGATTAGGTGTACCGATGCCGTCCAGAGCCATGCCTGAAAAGCATATCAGACCTCAGCTGCCCACCAAGCCCAAGGTTCACTAAGGCCACAACGGTTGCTGCCTGTTGTGTGCAGCTCCGTTCCGACGTTGAGGCGCTATTGAAGCGGAGCGTGAGCGCCAGGTGATGCAAGCAAGCTTGTTTACGGTGCATGAGCGTGCCCTGACGCTGAGCTACATGGTGCCAACCTTGGTGGCCTTCCGCTCACTTGTGTTCTTTGTCACATGCCTTTTGTAGGTCCTCGCCACAGCAGCTTCACAGGAGCTCCAGCATGCTGTCTAGGGACAGCCGTGCTTCCTCCTTCAGACAGAGAGGCGCACTGGTAGGCCATGCATGCTGCATGGGTGCATGGCAACCCACCCATGCACTTCACCTGGAAAACCGAACAGGCCCGGACAATCCATGAACGCCCACCTAGGCCACGTCACGGGCATAAACATGCTGTCGCGGCCATGGGCATTGCACGAGAACCAACGATGCCTGCATGCTGACATGGCGACCCGCGCGTCCAGGTCCAGGTCCATGTGCATGTGCATGGCGACTTGCATCCCTGACACCACAGGAGCGACTTGCTTGTCCAGCACACTTGCTGATACTGCCAAGCCCCACACGTCTCTGTTCCAATGGTCAGGATTCTGGCTGCTAGTACTGTTGCCCACGATTCGTGGCCATTCCGATGTTGCTGCCCTTGCACTCGGTTTCCTTGACGAATCGTCAGAGCTCTACGTGTGGGTTACGGCAAACCCTCAATGAGCTACGAGTAAAACCGTCAAGGCATTGTAGAACCCTGCCCATGCCAGTGACCATCGGCTTGCAGGGCAGCACGAGTGGGCTGCTACGTCTTCCCAGCCTGAACTCCAACAGTCCCCGGGCGCTGCATGCATCAGGCAGCATGTCAGGCGGGCTGGGTAGCCTCACTTCTATCAGGCAGAGGCTGGACTCAGCCTACGATAGTGCAGCACATCCGCTGGCAAATTGGACACCTTCAAGTGCATCCAAGGTGAGGCTTTGATGGGCCCAAGGGAACGGGAGTGCTTCTTAACTTAACGGTTGATTATGCCCTTGCCCACCCTGGCCACGTGATCAACACCATCACATGACACGCCCATACATTCACACCCCAAACATTCGCACGTCCAAAGCATCACTTAAAGTAAAGATTGCAGGTGGGCTTTCATAGCCCGTACCATGGTGCTGCGTTCAAACAGTTTCTTTCCCTACCTCTGGCCACAGGCCAGATTCGTTTCCTTTGTGAGCAGCCCGCCCTCTGCCCCCGGTGCCTCCCACCCGCCACTCACTAGCGGTGACCTGTCGAGGAGTGTGGCTGCTCTGTTGGATTCTGTGGCAGATAAGCGCAAAACATCATCACCCAGTGAGTTACGCGGCAGGGCAGGTTGCAATTTAGCAGAGGGAAGGCAAAACAAAACAGCATCACCCCGCTAGTTGTTTTCTGGCACAGAAGCTGACTTGACTGGTCATTAAAGTCTGGGTCACAACAATCGTAAGTTTTTGACATCTGGGCCATAGTTTTGAATGAGTGTTGTGGACAGATTGCAAATTATAATGATGTTGGTGATGGTGCATGACAGGCTTGAACACACCCCGAAAACAATCAGACATGCGCTGCTACAGCTGAAGCCGTTCCTTTTTCTGCATGTGTCATCATCATCATCATCAGCAGCAGCAGCAGCATGCCAATGGAGGCCTGCAGACCACCAACATCGTTACCTGGCAGTGGTCACACATTCACGTGGCTGGAAAACTCATGGAGGTGTAAACTCCAGGTGCCCCTAGCAGTGCGCATTGTTGCCCTGGCATTTGTTGCATGTGAGCCACAATCATGGAATGATGGAATGAGGTGTCAACTCTGAAAGACTCCAACCCCTTCATGTATATGTGACTCATGCCAACGAAATGGCACTGGACCATCGCCATCGATACATGGGCGCAAGTGAAGAAGGGGATGTGATAAGCGGTGTTGTTTGTTTCACGGCCCCTTGTCTTGACCTGCCCCTGCATGCGACCGTAGGGTCTGACATTTCATTCGGCCATGTCCGCTCCTCCGCGCCAGGTAGGCACAACATGTGTCCATAATGGAGAGCAGGGACTGGCATTAGGTGGTGGGCCGGGGGCATGGCCGCTTGGGAATTGACACCAGGTGGCCCATATGGCGCTTGCATTCCATAGGGCTGAAGGTTGCTTGAAGCCTGAAGGTTGAACAAACAAGCACTCACAACAAACTCTAGTGTATGGCCACACAGACAGACAAGCCGACCGAGAGCCACAGGCAATGCCCACGCATGCCCCGTGTGCAGACCTCTCCCGCAGCCCCTCTGGCCGCTTCCGCGTGCATCGGGCTGGCCTTGCCTCCTCCCCCACCAGCATGCGCCTTTCCCCCCAGGCTGCCGGATTAGAGAGCTTACCCTCTGGTGTCATGAGGCCCGAGGGAATGTCACTGTCGCGCTCCCCGTCTATGCGGCCGCCTGCATTATCCAGGGCCAGCAGCATTTCACCCTCTAGAGGTGTGTGTGTGTGGGGGGGGGTG
>QAXH01000555.1:0-11826 GCA_004335635.1 Chloromonas sp. AAM2 | reverse complement strand
TTGCGGATGTGGGGCAGCATGGCTGTGGGTGTAGGCAGCTTGGGAGCCGAGTGTTTGCATGAACAGAATGCTGACATTCGGTCATGGTGTGCTATGCGGGTGGTAGAGGCATGGGTGTGGGTGTGCATGTGGAACCCTAGGCCTGCATGGGTAGAGGGACATGCTGGCATGATGCTATGGAGTGCAAGGAGCATGGGGTTGTGTACACCACGGGGGCGGCATAGGCAGGGAGGCAGGTGTATGGGGCAAAGCAATGCGCGCATGAGTGCACCCCTTCTCTCTAGCACAGCAGTTATACGTAGCACAGGTTGAAGGATGCATGCATCTGGACGAACTGCTTAGTTCACTTGAACGCTTCAACAATGGGCAAGCCTCTGTAGTTCAGCTGACTGTAGTTCAAGGCGTCATGCATGCAAACATCATGGCGTTTGACCAGCAATGGGCCAGCTCGCATCAGATGGGATAGGACGATCACATGACTGAATACAACAGGATGCAAACTGTCAGCGACCGTTTCTGACCGTTTCTGCAGGCTGGCTTCACGCCCCGAGTGTGCGCTGCTCTGGCAACCAGCATGCCCAACGTAGATGAGGTAGACGGGCATGCAAACCGTCAAAGCATCAAGCACATGGACACTGGTGCAGAGAAGAATGGAGGTGCCAGTGTAGAAGAAGGTACACGGTCTGCCAAGCGGCTCAGACGGCAGACAGTGGAGGAAGGACCGTTGACTCGGCGTGAGCTAGCCTCTGTGGGCTGGGCCCTGGCCACCATGGGACAGACACCGGCCACCGCATGGAAGCTGGTGAGAAACTGTCTGCATGTGCGCGTGTGATAGAAGCTGCACGCATGCGTGTGCATGTGATGGTGCATGGAAGCTGGTGAGAAACTGTCTGCAGGAGCACGTGTGATAGAAGCTGCACGCACGCGTGTGCATGTGATGGTGCATGGAAGCTGGTGAGAAACTGTCTGCATGTTCACGAGTGATAGAAGCTGCATGCATGCGTGTGCATGTGATGGTGCATGGAAGCTGGTGAGAAACTGTCTGCAAGTGCGCGTGTGATAGAAGCTGCACGCATGCGTGTGCATGTGATGGTGCATGGAAGCTGGTGAGAAACTGTCTGCAGGAGCACGTGTGATAGAAGCTGCACGCATGCGTGTGCACATGGTGCTGCATGGAAACTGGTGGAACACGATGTGAGAAGCGTGTATGTGCATGCGCCCAATCACCCCATGCGTTGCCTTCCATGTTGCTCCATGTGATGACCTGTCCATTACCTCCCATGCATGCCGCACAGGCGTACGCGCATGCAGTTGGCCCCCACCTCCACCTCATGAGCCCAGTCGAGCTACTCATGGTCTCATCCACCCTCGCCCCCTGGACCATCAACACAACCACCCCTTCCAACCACCACCCAGACAAGCAGTGGAAGGCAAGACTCAGACGAGCTGCAGCTATGGAGGCAGCTGCCACAGCACATGCAGCTGCAACCAACAGTAACGGTCATAACAGCTCCAACCGCGAGAGTAACGGTGGCCAAGGCAGTAACGGCCACGACAGCGATGCAGCAAATCCCACGATTGTCGGTAGAAACGGCAGAAACGATGAGGGAAACGGCGCAAGAAACGGCTCTGGAGACGGTCGCCCTGCCCGTGCGTCGTGGCCCCCTCCTTCCCTTGTCGGTTTGCTGGGCGCTGCTGCGCTGGCGCTGTTGCCTGCCCTGCAACCGGGCGAGCTGGGTGCGCTGCTGCTGCGGCTGGCGGGGGCGGGATGGCGGCCGAGCGCGGTGCAGATGGGAAGGCTGCAGGTGCGAGGGTGTAGGAGTGGGGCCGTCGGTTTGCAGGACGTTGCGCACAATGCACAGGGATGTGTTGGATGCTTTGCGAGCAAATAATAGCTCAAGCACAGAACTGTGACACTTGTTTCCGTCGGTTTTTCACCAGGTCTGTTCCTCCTGTACTAGATTCCTTGGTAAGTGTGTATGATGGAGAACGGCGCTTGTTACAACACACCTAGGAAGAACTAGTTTACGGGGGGAAGTTTCCAATCCTTGCTACATAATGCACGTTGTGTTTGCAGTCGGGCGTGTCTGCACAGCTGAGGGGCCCCGGGGCACGTGCCTGGCGGCCCAGGCATGTGTCCGTGCTGCTGGCAGCGTGTGCGCATCTGGCCAGGCAAGAGACTGATGCTGATCCCTCCACTACCAACACCAACACCGACACCAGTTCCACCACCACTACCAGCTCCGCCCGATCCTTTGCCACTTACCCACTTGCCACCGCCAGTTTGACACCGACTGTTGCCTCAGCGAGTGCTCATACCATCGCCACCAGCACCATCACTGCTTTCCCACCCTCCGCCACTCACTCCAGTGCTACCCACACCAACGCCAGCACCAGCACCACCAACACCACCAACACCAACACCACCACCACCAACAACAACAACAACATCACTATTAGCCGTTCAGTGGCGGTGCGAGTGCGGGGAGCGGGGCTGAGGCCGTCTACCACCTTCCTTGCAGCACTGCTGGCACACATGGCGGTGAGTGAGAGTGTGTGTAGCAAGAGCTCTGACTGCACGTGAGCACCTCAGCCTGTGTCACCGGCACACAACACCACACACCACTGAGCAACTGTTTGGCAGAGACTGCTGGAGTATAGGTCAACACTAACAGGTAGCACTGGTTGGGTCACGCGCGTTTACATCCGTGCTTGTCATGTGCGATCGCAGGCGCATGTCTGCGCGGCCCCCGCCCCAACACACACACCAACGCAGCATGCGCGCATGCGCACAGATGAGCAGCAGACTGCCCTGGCCTTGTGCCGCACACTGGGGGCGCTAACGCGCCTAGTGCCCGCACCCGCACCCGCACCCCTCCCAGCCCCCGCCACATTCCCCGTCCCCGCCATCCGCCCCGCCACACAGGCCCGCACCGCTTCCTTTCCCCCCAGCCCCGCCTCTCTAACCGCCACAACCGCCGCAACCGCCTCAACCGTTACAACGGACGTTTCCGCGTCCCGTGTCCCTCGGCCACTGCTTCACCCCCGGTCGCGTCTGCACCCGCTGGTTGTTGCGCTGCTGGGGGCTGCCTGGCCCTCCAGGATATGGTCCCTGGAGGACCCCAGACATGCACTCAAGGTAATGATAGGCTAGGGTTTGGGGTAGACCAGGGTTGCAAGCTGACCTTGACTTGTTTGTTTTATCTATGCGTTTTAGGCGTTGAAGCAGTTGCAGGGTAATCAGTATCAGTTAGTCATCAGTCAGTATGGTATGCAGTATCATTTACTATGGGCAGAACTCAAGTTACATGGGGGCCACCAAAGCACTCAATTGTCTGTTCGTTCGATCGCACGAGCAATGCCTGAGTATCGGTGGAGAGCGATGGACGTTGGTAGAACAAACATTGCAAGCACAGGCGCTTTCGTTCAACCTAGCCTATGGCAGACTAACTGAGCCTGTCTTGTGTGGTTGTGTGTGGTTTTGCAGCTGCTTGAGGGGGCTGCAATGCTGCTGGGCCCCGCTGCCCTGAGAGCCCTGCCTGAAGGGGCCTTGGAGGCATGTGAGGGACAGCTGGTGGCTGGGGCGGTGCACGTGAGAGAAAACGGCTGGACACGGCTGGGGTGCGTGTACCAGCGGTTGGGCATCAGGCCAGGGCCGCAATTGGAGTCGGCCTGGCTGATCCACATGTGAACAGAAACGGCCTGGCTGATCCACATGTGAACAGAAACGGCCTGCCAGCTGGAAGGGGTGACAAACGGCCAGGAACGGCTGGTTCAACATTTCGACTTTGGTTAAATCCCAATGGCGGCAAGCAGCAGCCAGGCTTGTAGAAAAGACTGTTTGTACTGCATCATGTGGCGCACCACATGCCATTGGTATTAAGAGCAGAGGGATGCGATCTGAGGTGGCTGTATGATGTTGAATTTGCAAAAGAAGGTGATAGGCAAGGTTGATTAGCAGAAGTGAACTTGTGTTCATTGTTGCATGGCTTAGACTCGCACCTCACGAGCAGACACAAAAACAGTTTTCCAACAGTTTCCCAGCAGTTTTGCAGCGATTCCTATTTGTGAACTTGAGTCCTAGTTCGTACGAGTGGACTGAGGCCTTCTCTCCCATGTGAGAGGCAAAAGCAATGAGTTGAATCCGCAGCTCGGGCAACTTGCCGATTGATGCGTGCCCGTACACTGCTCCCAATGATTATGCTTCAAGGGGACCGGCCAATCACCTTTTGTCACTGCATATACCGGTGGATGTGCAGGGCGGGCGGGCTCTCTGAATCCCCTTTACACAGTACTATGCGGTTTCGGCTAGGCTGATGAAATGAGCTGTCATCGACCGGCCTGGAAAGGCTTGTGATGTATGCCAGCTTGCACCCATTCAAGCGATCCGTATGCATCCATGTGTATTAATATTTATTGATGTGCACTCGTGACTGTGTAACCATGTTTGTGGTGGACTGTTGTAAATGCATGGACCGGCTAAGCCTTGTAGACGTCCCAAGAGGACAGCCGGCATTTAAACGCGACACGGACTAGCATCTTGTACCACTGAGCTGCATGCATTTCTACACACTCTGATGTGGATTTGAGCCGGGCTTGGTAAGAGCACTTGCATAGCATTGCCTTGGGTTGAGGCCTTGACCGAACAGGCATCAGGCCTAGCGCCTCATCAGTATTGGCCTCATCAGTAGTGTGCTCATTGAACACGGCTGAACTCGATTGACTCCTGACTTGGCCTGGCTGACGTGCTGCTGTCTCGTGCATGGCGCTTTGTTGCAACCGCTCTGTATATCCACTTAACGTGCACTACTTGCAACCAGAAGCTTGAGCCATGCCAACCTGATGTCCGGAAACTCGTCAAACGGCAACTGGCTGGGCAGCGCCATGTCAGCAAGCTGTCAAATGTTGGCAAATAATCATAGGTTGCGGGTGATGGAAATCGTTGGGTACGGGAAACGTAAATCCGTAAAATCCGTAAATACGATGTCAAATCCGTGTGTCGCGAAGTGGCAGGCTGTTAACAGGCAGGGCCGCACTACCTGGACACCTGTAATACCTTGCGCATTTGCACGACCCAATTGTGATTTTGTACGGGCCTTGGGCGCTTTAAATGGGCTGTAGCAGCTCAACTGCAGCCGGGACGAGCCCCCCGGCTGCAAAGCCCAAAGACAACAATGGCGTTAGGGCAATCCAGCCGGGAGGAGCTAAAGTCCATGACGAGGCAGTCGTGGGAGCGGCCAAAGGGGAAACGGTAAGAGGAAAGGTCGCGATGACGGGCAATCGGGGCAATTAAGGCAAACAGAGTTGTGTCAGCTACTGTGCCTAGTGAACTGTGTTTCAGTCGCCTGTCATGCAATGTTCTCCAGCCTGCATCTGAGTGTCAGACTGTCTGATGAGCATCCAGCGGTTTGCATGTTGCACCAAGCGTTTGAAGCACTGCTGTAAGACAACATTCGTCACCCTGCATGTGCATGCATGTACTCGTGTTGTTCACAAGCGTGCACGCATGCATCCATGAAGTCCAGCCATTTCCGCTCCATGTCGTGTGAACCTTGTCCATCAGCCGTAACAGGCACTTCGTGTCGTGTTCCCATACATGCTCAGAGCCACATGCATCATGCACAATTTCCTGCATGGGTGTAAGTTCCTCTTGCATGCGTACGTCCTTCGGCCATGTGTACTCTTCACTAACAGCGCGGGTCAGGCTTCCAGTGTCATCACACGTATGAGACTCATAGGCATGGCCAGCTGCATGCAGATCTGCATGTGAGATGACGGGCCTGTAAGTGGAGTCACGTGCTGATTGGAAACGGTCCCTGATATCAAGTGCATCAGATTCATCTCACCATATGCAGTGTCACAGGCCGGTGTGTGAGACACGTGCATCACGTGTTACAAGCTTGGAAGCATTCACGTGTTAATCATGTGCACGAGCACGTGTGTTGGGTTTGCAGGTCAAGCCGTCGGGCAAGTCTGTCAGCAAGAAGGAGCGGCCCTGGGTCATAGGGGAGACACCGGACATCCGCACTGTGTACGAATTTGACCAGATACTAGGTGGGGAGGGCGCTGGGTTCAGATAGGGTTGGCTCGCAACATGGTTGCATGCCAATAGGCACACCAGGTCAACCTGACACTGGAAGCATCCCAAGCGTGTTACCGTCATAGGTAGATTTGTGCAAAAACCGTCTTCAAAGCAGGTTTTTTCCAGTTTTTACCAATAGGTCATGGCATGCCGCAACCGCAGAACAAGTAACCCATGACGGCATGGCTCAGCCCTACTAATGGGTCGTTGGACAAGCAGAACACACACACAGACCACACCCACATGAGTGCATCAGCCAGGCAGGACAATTCCGCACAACTTGTTCAGCACTGTGCGACAGGACCTGGCGGACGGCCTCCACTTCCACCACACAATCTCACACACAGGGCCAAGATTGTCACTTGCACCCCAACTCAAGTTTGTGGTTTGTATGCGTTGTTTTGCAGGCAAAGGTCAGTTTGGCACCACTCGCCTGGCCAAGAACAAACAGACCGGGGAGAAGTGTGCATGCAAGTCCATCAACAAACGGAAGCTCACTAACATGGAAGATATTGAAGATGTGCGCAGGTGTGTGCTGCCTGTCCCTGTAACCTTAGCCCTGACCCTACATTGAGGTTGTGGGGTTGGATGCAGTGTGGGAGTTTGCTGCTGCAGATCCAGGTTATTGGTAGGGCTTGTGCTGAAATGTGGGGGAAGAGCATGGCTACTCTGAAGATATGGCCAGTCAAGCGAGCATCACGGCAGGTATGGTTGTGTACCTATGGGCACACGGGGCCACATGCACCGAGCTTGAATGCGGAGGCGAGCCTGGATACCATCCTGACCAAACCTGAGCAACAGAAAGAGAAGAGTTTGCACAACTCCAAATGCACAGAGGAGTCACAATACGTTTCTGTCCTTTACGTGCAGGGAGGTTCAGATCCTTCACCATCTGGCCGGTCACGCCAACGTGGTTCAGATCAGGGGAGTGTTTGAGGATTCGCAGTACGTGCACATACTGATGGAGGTGAGGCTGGGGCAGGGGGTAGGGGTAAATGACCCCCTGGTGCGCTACATTGGGTGTGGGTGGGCAAGACGAGCGAGGGAGAAACTTTTCTGCCGCCCAAGCTCTCTTCATTGCACGGCCATACACCCTTGTTAAGGCGTTCGTTGTGACCAGCTTTTCCTCACCGCTTTACACCAGCCTAGCAGGTACCGCATTGAACACTGTGTAGAGGGGATTCAGAGAGCCCACCTGTCCTACACATCCACCGGTATGCAGTGACAAACCCAGCTGACTGACCCCGTACGCTTCTCAGGTTGCCACCGGCGGCGAGCTGTTCGATCGCATCATTGCCAGGGGTCACTACAGCGAGAAAGACGCCTCGGCCTCCTTCCGCACCATGGTAGAGGTGATAGCGCACTGCCACACCATGGGGGTCATGCACAGGGATATCAAGGTGGGTACGGGGTGTGTGTGGCGTATGCGGTGCGTGTGTGACGTGGGTGAGATGTGTGACGTGGGTGAGATGTGTGACGTGGGTGAGATGTGTGAGATGCGTGGGATGTGCTCAGTAGTGCTGAAGAGTAACAGGGATAAAAGTACTAGTAGTACTGGTGGTAGTATCATGTACTCAAGGTTCTATCTCACTCGAGAGGTGCAGTGAGGGGCTATCGCAGGGCTGGAGGGGCGTAGATACAGCGTGATTCAAATGTATGATTGCTATTGTCATCTTCCCCATGGCCTCCAAGTTCTGCCCAACTCTAACGTAACCCAACTGCACATTCAGCATCACACCACGTGTGTCTTCTTGTGCTTTGCAGCCAGAGAATTTCCTCCTAGCGGACAACAGCGCAGACGCCCAACTGAAAGCAACTGACTTTGGGCTGAGCGTTTTCTTTAAGGAGGGCGAACAGTTCAGAGAGATTGTTGGATCTGCATACTATGTGAGCAGCACAGGTTTGACCAAGGGTTTGGTTGGGTTGACACGGGGTTGTAGACGTGAAGGGGTGAAGCATGGGGAGAGGGTACGGTATGAGCTCATCCTCGTCCGTAAAGATTGGACTTGGCTTTCACGGCGGCTGGGCCGTGCCCGTCCATCTTCAGTGTTGGGAGCAGGCAGGCAGGCGTCAAGCAGGAGAACATGGCGAGAGTGTGCGGGTTCGGCTCAGCCTGACAGCTTCTTACTGTAAGGTTGGGCTTGGCTTTGAAAGGCTAATACTTCCGTCCATTTCCAACGATGGGAACGTTGTGAGAACGGGTTAGAGCGTCAATCAGGGTAGGGCGTCAACCAGAACAGCGCGAGTGTTTGAACTTTGAAGCAGGGTTTGTCGCTGTCTGGTTGTTCATTTGTTACTTGATACCCAGACAACAACAAGGCCGGTCCCCCTGAACCCCCGTACAGGTTGCCCCGGAGGTCCTCAAGCGCAAGTACTCCAAGGAAAGCGACATCTGGAGCCTAGGCATCATGCTCTACATACTGCTGTCAGGTGGGCGGTTGACAGTTGGCGGATACAATACATGTTCCTGGAATGTTGCCCTCTTATAAAGTGCATCATGATGCAGTTATTTATGCCTCTAATGGTAGTTGCAACGGCTGCCAGTACAATTGAAGTCAGGTCAAAGCACGCTGTCAGAAGCCAGCCTTTGCCTCAATTTTCAGTTTTTGCTGCACCTGTGTTTCGAACTCAGGTGTCCCCCCATTCTACGGAGAAACCGAGAGCCAGATCTTCCAAGAGGTTCTGACGGGCAACCTTGACCTCCAGTCTGCCCCCTGGCCCAGCATCAGCAAGGAGGCAAAGGATCTGGTCACTAGCCTGCTGGTCAGAGAGCCACACAGGTATGGGTTGAGGGGCAGCGTTCAGTTTACCAGCTGCCCAAACTTCTTTCAAGGCAGGCTGCAGGCCTCAAGACAAACAGTTGTCCAGGAATACACAGGATGCAACAGGGTGTAGTAGATAGTGTTGTGCCCAGGCGTAGACGTCGATTTTACGGTAGATTTCTACTCAACGTTTCTACACGTAGATTCCGAAAATGGCCCATTTTTGGCATAGAAAGGCGTAGACAAAACTACGGCCTATACATCTACAATTCTACGCATTCTACGTCTAATTTACTAACGTAGAAATTGCCATGGCTCCCTTCTTGAAGCCCAGATCCCTGTTGTTCATATCGCGCTGTTCAAGCAGTATGGCTGACGCAAACGCGCGCGAGCTCGCGAATCGTAGCGATGATGAAGCTGGAGTTCAAATTGTCGAAGATGTGTCCCAGGAGTATGCTAAGAACAGTTACCAGCCTGCAGTCCTGTTCAATAAGCTAGTGGGCATCCGCCAGGCTTGCCGCAACAAGGGCAACGGCCTTTGGAATCACTGGAAGGTGGTGAGGCATGCCCAGGGCAACGGCCTTTGGAATCACTGGAAGGTGGTGAGGCATGCCCAGGGCAATGGCCCGCTGTGCTGCATTCCGTGCGAGCATTGTGACGCCCGCTTTCAACCAACAAATCCGTCTCGAACACGTTCAGCACACGTTGGCGTCGACGGCTAGGTTGAAGGGTGCCCAGCGCTCAAGCCTTCAGGCTCAGGAGTCAAGCGCAAGAACACGACCGTACCCACAGCTCAGCCAAGCTGCCCTGTGCCTGCTGTCCATGCACACCACCCGCTGTGCTAGTGAGCGCAACTGGTCCATTTGGGGCAGCATCTACACCAAGTCCCGCAACCGGCTGGCCATCTCACGTGCTGAAAAGCTTGTGTATATCCGGGGCAACTCCAAGGCCTGCCAGTCTGAATCTGAGGCTGGGGTCAAAAAGTAGGGTCAACCAGTTTTGCCACCAGCCGGCCATGGCTCGGCTGGCGACAGGGCCAGCAAACTTGAGCTACAACTCGTGCCAGATGGTGTCAAATGCTGTTTTGTTGATGTAGCTACATTCCTTTTACTGTTTGGAACAGACCCATGGGCTGCATCCGCCGGATGTGGGTGCTATGGCCAACCAACATTCCAATGGTCATAGCGTGCCACAGAAATGTCTGTTTTGTGTTCTAAACATGTGGACTGCAGCCTTCTGACCTTAGCAAGCTTTACATGCAAAAGGAACGGTCAAATTCGGCCTGGCAGATGTTGTAACAGAGAAACGGCCGAAAAGTCTACTCTACGGGTCTACTCTACGTGTCTACTCTACGTGTCTACTCTACGGGTAGATACGGCTACTCTAAGTTTCTACGCGTAGAAATCCTGCAATCTACGCCTCCCGCACAACACTAATAGTACATCACGGCAGGGGGCCGGCTCGGGCTGAAAGGCAGCACAGGAGCCTCTGGACAGCATCAGGATAAGCCCTGACACCAGCGGACAATTTATCTTTGCTGGTTGCCAACTGCCAGTTTGCCAACTGCTCGTACTCTGCAGGCGCAGAGGGCATCAGTTGACAGCTGCTACCATTTCCTTCAGTGAACAAGCTTTTCCCTGGGTCGGAAGTGTGCCTGCATGAGTTGATTGGGCGAGCGTTCGATGCATCTCCCGGGTACCCACCCTTCTCTGCCTCACCTCTTACCCTACCATAACCCCCCTTCCCATACCCGACCTGCAGGCGCTTGAGTGCCAAGAACATCCTGAACAACCCCTGGGTCAGGGCTGATGGCGTGGCCAGCGACCAGCCCATACAGAGCGAAGTGGTCAACCGACTGCAGGTGAGGCTAGGGCAGGCTAGGGAAAGGTGAGGGTTGCGGTAGGGTGAGGCTTTAGGGCGGCGGTCGGGGATGATGGCCAGGCAGAGGGGCTAGCGACGCGCAAGGTGACAGTCATGGACTTGGCAAAGGGGCGGGAATTGCAAGTCGCTGCATGCCTGTATCCAAGATTGTACAGCTAGGTCTTCTACAACTATCCAACCATATCCAACCCTTGGGCCTGCCCTGTCTCTGTTATGCAGGGCTTTGCTGCAATGAACCGGTTGAAGAAGGAAGCTTTTAAGATCATCGCCGGTTTCCTGCCCGAAAACGAGATCCGCGGCCTTCGCGAGTTGTTTTTGTCGATCGACACCGACAGCTCGGGCACCATCACAGTGACCGAGTTGAGGAGAGCGCTCAAGGCCAAGGGGACGCTCATACCCGAGGCGGACATCACCAAGCTGGTGAGCTGTTGGCAAGGCCCCAGTTTGATGACGCCAAGCTTGAGCTTGTGAGGGGCCCAAGGAGTGAAGGCTCGGTTTCTGTTGCACGTGCGTTGCAACCTGGGCCACGAACCTTATGTCTGAAGCTCAGTAGGCATCCAAGCAGGGCCTGCACAACTACACCCCTTGCCTGTCGCACGCAGGTGAATGATGCTGACGTCAACGGCGATGGCACCATCGACTACGAGGAGTTCCTGGCGGCAACTATCCACCAGAGCAAGCTGCAACAGGTGTGTGTATGACTGTGTGATGGGTTTGGAAACGTGTGGACAACCTGGTTCCAAGCAATCTGCACTGGGTTACCGATGTCGTATGCGCAAGGCATCCATGGGAGGAGTAAAGGACTAGTCAGAGTGAGACACTGATAGTTGCAATCCCGTTGTTGGTGCAACATTGTTGGTCAACTCCCGGCTCGCGCCCTGCTGCTGTCACGTACTGCCGCATGGCCCACGTGCTGCCTAATCACGTGCCTTTGCCTAAATCACCACGCCTACGCTTACAGGAGGAGCATCTCTACAAGGCCTTCCAGGTGCTTGATTCGGACGGCAGTGGATTCATTGATCGCAACGAGCTGATCAAGGCGCTGGGCAACATGAACGTTGACGATTTGGAGGGCATTCTCAAGCAGGTGGGCTAGGGTTG
>QAXH01000551.1:0-28070 GCA_004335635.1 Chloromonas sp. AAM2 | reverse complement strand
TCCGGCGAACTATGAGTAGCATTGCACAGTCCACACCAGCCGGAGAAGCAAGGTGTATGTGACATGTATAAGATATTTTTTTGTGCAGGAAGGAAGTGTAGTAGCTGAAGACCAGTTGCGACTCATAACTTGTGAGGGATGACCAATGTTGTAAATTCGACCTTTGACAAATTTAGCTGGTCACACTGTCTTTGCTTTTTGAAGGTGCTTTTTGCCTGTCAACAGTTGACATTGTGAGGGTTGTCTTATAATCTTTCAATCCTGTCCATTTATATGGCTTACGGGATGCTTTCGGAAGGCGTTCTGTGGGGTGATGGCCACAAGGGCCTAACCACCCCTTGCTGACACGGTCAGATTCCCCTTTACTAGGAGAAATTTTTGCAATTTGCGCAAATAGTTGATGTTTGCGTTGGACGTGCTTCATGGTGTGCACTCCCTCCTCGTAATGCAGCAGTGTCGTTCTATCAGTGTCCTATCAGTGTTCTATCAGTGTCCTCACATTCTATCTAAACATGACATGCCCCCAGAGCAATGAAACATGGCCCCCAGACCAATGGTCTAGACTTCGTCAAGCCTTGGCCAGCTGCTTTGGACAAGAATTGGCCCAGGCTTGGTAGCCAAGGGGCACTGCAACCAAGGCTCAGCCGATGGCCAGTCAAGCAAGGCTCAACAAATGACCAGTCAAACCTAGACTCACGCTGAAGCAAGTCATAACAAGTCAAGAAGGAGTGCATAGCAATCCGCACATGCATACCAGTCTGATAACCCAATGCATAGCAGTGTTATTACCCAATGACAGATCAGAAAACAGTTACGCTTGCTTAGCAAATACTGTTGATCTGGTGATGAACATGTTGCATAACGGATGCGTCACTGCTTGCATACGGAGTTTAAAGCCTCATGATCATGGCGGATCAGGTTGTCTGGGATCAGGCAGGGCTGGCCGGTGCTGCAAAGCTATCAACAGCAGTTCTATAACCTGTGCGGTGGCCACGTGTAGTCAGAAGTGTGCGCACTCTCGGCATGTTGCAAGTGTTCACAAGGCGCTGTCGCAAGCGTGCATTGTCAAACTAAGCTAAACAACTCTCAAAGGCCAAGCAAGCCACGGTTTCGCATGGATACTGACATTGGCTGCATTACGAATATGCCGGTCCTTCTGCCACCATCACAATCAGCGAGAACAATCCAAGCGCAAGGCACGTAAACTCATTTGACAATTATGGGGCAGCCATATACGCTCATGGCAACAGCACTGTACAAAGGCTCTGCTCTCATCCAGTCGAGACAACATGAACACAATACGAACCTGAGTGTGTGTGTGTGTGTGTGTGTGTGTGTGTGTGTACATCTGTATCGTTTCACAAGTGGAACAAAAGATGGCGGAAAGATCAATCATGCATCTACCAGCTCTTCCTGGGGCTCCTGCTGTGTCTTTGACTGTGACTCAATTGCAGAGCTGGAACGCCAGTGGAAACGACTTCTGCCTCATGTTGCAGCTGTGATGGCAAGGCCACTGTGCCATGACCGTTGTTATGGCTCTCTGCCTCGTGAGACATGCATGCCGTCAGACAATTGCTCCAACATGGGCTGCTGACTGAGCTGCAGTGCATGCCCGATACACTGCATGCCCGAACTTTGCGTCCAGGAAATGCCTCTCACAGCTGCGAGTGCAGTTCACCCGCGTCCGAACGCGCTCTATGTTTCCTGTGCAGGTCATGTCTGTTCGTCTACCCGTTGCATGCTCCATATGTGAGGGCCACTCATTCATGTGGCTCATGTGACCATCCATGTGGGTGACCTCAACGGGACTTCATAGGGAAGGAGCGCGTCCCGGTCGCATTCTGGAGGGTCATCAACACGGTGGGTGTCAACTTCAGCTTTAAAGAGACACATGGGACATGTTTTGGGAGGGTCATTAACAATCAACATCAACGTAGACCTTTAGGTCGTAACACTAGGGCCTAGGGTCTAGGGTTCGGGTTGGGTTGGGATTTGATGACTCAACATTGCATCAAGCCGACATGCTGACTGTGGGAACAGCCCGCTCAAACTAAGATGCATATGTTTGCCTCGGTCAAACATCCGTTGCAGTTTCCAAACGGCCGTACGGCCAACGGGTGCCGGGATTGTTGAAGATTGTTTGTGAGTTTGTAGGGACCAGACGGGCGCTGTGCGAGGTGCATCTCCACAACAGTTTCCATTATGGTCTGTGCAGCTCAAGGGATGGGATGCGCGCAATCAAGCCTCGTAAGTAACGGCGCCAACACAAGCAATCGCACGGTAGTTTGGTGTCCTTTCCATGGCCAGCACAATTTCCTGTAGCTGCGACAACTGGTGCCCAAGGCCCTGTCAGACGAGCGGGTTGCCCCTTTGTTCACACCTGGTCTACAGGCAGACGAAGTTGGCGTGCAAACTGCAGCCACCGTGCCAACGACGTCAGGTAAACTAATGCCACATCAAAGCTTGCAAGTGAACGTTGCCATTAATGTTGCCGACGAGCTGCAATGGCGCCTTCTAAATGTAGCACATTGGTTCACCCACCTTGGCCCATGCGCCTGCCAACTCGTGTAAGATAAGAGCCTAATTCCAGTGCAATCATGGCCGATGCATCCCATGTCCCAGTCGCCCTGTCCCAGTATTGGCGGTCTCCACTGCGTACCACTCAGTGCGTCTCACCGCTCAGTGCACAGATGACAGATGCGCAGGTGCAATTTGCTGTGCTGGTTCTCACAGGAACTGTGGCCACACAGTGACTGTGTGTGACAGGCAAACACAGGTGTATTCGTATGTGCATCAATCACACACGGGCTCACGGCTATGTCACCACACGGATTCACACCCTATGCCTCTACTCTTACAACACAAAAACCCTTGGCTCACTACAACGCCCGTGTACAACACCGGTTCAAGTGGTACTCCCATGCGAAAAAAAAAAGAAGTTTGCATGTTCTGGGACAATTCCTATGTCCTGCACTGAACCAATGGTACTGTGGCGCGACCTGTCCTGAGAGATTTGGTTCTCACTTGGTCCTTCCCATGTGTCGGTCCATCCTTTGTATAAGCTGAAAGGTCAGGATGTTGGTTGACCATGGTTGACCCAGGTTTTTAGCTGGAACACTTGGTGGCGACATATATCACCAGGAAGTGTCCCAGAACTGGCAAACTTCTTTTTTTGCGCTTTTGCTGGATTGCTTACATCTACAAGTACGTTTACAAGTACCAAACTCTACATGCATAATGTGGCATTCCACGCTGATTGCAGAGCCTACAGCAGAGCCTACAGCACCTGCTTGGAAGTTCATCTCCAGTTCTGTTCAACCGTGTCATGAAAATACGAATGCAAAACTTGCAGAAAGGTGGGCCTACCGCAACGCATTATCAATTGTGAGAGGACGAGGCGGGTTTTGTCTGAGGGTTGTTTGGGGTTTCGAACAATTTGCCTGCACAAAGTCTGCACTTCGCTTAGGTTTTGATTCGAATTGGTGATGGTCTAGAAACTAGATCCCGTAACGCTCTGCACAGCAAACCAAGTCA
This sequence comes from Chloromonas sp. AAM2, assembly GCA_004335635.1. Lineage (NCBI taxonomy): Eukaryota > Viridiplantae > Chlorophyta > Chlorophyceae > Chlamydomonadales > Chlamydomonadaceae > Chloromonas > Chloromonas sp. AAM2. The sequence continues at coordinate 24,536 of QAXH01000551.1, read as the reverse complement.
GGAGCTTGCAGACAATTGTTATAAGCATTGCAATGTTGTTTGCAGCAAGGCTGACACTGTGTCATAGTCAGGCCAATCATGTCTATTGTCAAGAGAGGTTGGAAGTGTCCCAGAAGTGGCTCAACGTTGTCCACCAACACCACACACCGTGGTAGTACATTGCACTCATTAACACACACAATGTCAAGTTAGGGCTGCTGCACTCAAACAAACGCATCAGAACTGGGAGCCACACAGGATTGTCCCAGAACTGGCAAACTATTTTTTTCCACTGCTTGGGTGTGCCCATGCAGCTCTGGCCGTACCACACCCATGAGCTGCCTCGAGACACATGAGTCACTCAGTGGTGCGTGGCTATGTAGCTGTGATGCAAGCTGGCCAGTTCCCGAAGGGCAGGACCCAGTGGGCAAGCGTTGCAGAATTAGGTTAAATGCACAGACACTGGACCTGATGTTTTGCTCAGGCCAGGCCATGCATTTGATGAAAATATCTACGCCTGCACACTTGGCAACACTGGCACAGTTACTCGCTCGTTGCCAGTGCTGTTGATAACGGTAGCTTGCCGTTGCTGCCAAGAAGGCTGGTATGATACCATAACCAGCTTTGAGCAGTCAGCCTTAGTGTACAGATTTGCCATTGGAAGAGCTGATAGCAGGTGCAGGCTACAAGCTCACATGAGGGGAGGGATTCCAACCCGTCCAACCTACAAGTGAAGGGGATTGCGACACACCCGGACAGTAATGGTGGTGGTCACCAGTATGCAATGCCATTTTGATTGGAGAACAGAGCCAGTGACAACCCTCAGTCCTCCAACCCCGGTCTAGCGGCACCTCCAGAGACCAGTCTTGGCAATTGCTGCTGTGCTTTTGCTACCTGCAGAAGAGACACAACGTCGGCGCAGCACCACTGCCGCAGGGTCAAGTGGCCTCGCTGCCAGCCGCCTGTCGTGCTCATCCGTCCTCAGGGACAGCTCACGCAGCAGCTTTGCAGTGGACGGGGGCATAACTATCACGTTTGGGGCCGGAGCCAAGACACGAGAGCAACGGGATGCAGCTGGTGAGAAGCAGACCTGGTAGTGGGCAGGTCATGTTGGCCGCTGCCCTGACATAGTTTAGACATTGCAATTTAACAGCACGTTGCAGAAGAAAAGAGCAAAAAAAAGACAACCAACTGGCTGGTGGCCAGCTGGAGTGTGCACATTCTCCTTTCTGACCAATCCCTTGACATGTAAGGAGCGCTTGCAATGTGCTTGTCAAGCTGTAGGTGGCAGAAGTTGTCGTAAGCGCCAACACACCAGCAGCCAAGCTGTGCACAGCTCCAGGGCAGTTGTGCGTGCACACTCTGGCCCTCATTTGTTCAACGTGCCACCATTGCTCCATCATCGTCTGGCACTGAGGATAGCTGCTTGTGCGGTGCTAGGTCTGCAACGTGTATGGGATTGCTGGACTGCAATTTTGCAGTGAAGTTGATTGCGTCTGCCCTCAGATGCGTGTGTGGGCTCTGTCCCTGCCGCCCTGGAGCGGCCCCTGGCGCTGCTGGTGGTGGTGCCCCCTGACGTGCCCATACCGCTCACCATGCTGCAGAAGCTCTGGCATATGGTGAGTACGCCTGGCATGGTGCGACGGCATTTATTCGCGCCAAAACGGTGCTGGCAGTGCTGCAGCTGGGGGCGTTAGTGTGGCAGCAGTGGCGGACGTTCTTCAGCACCAGGCCAATGTGGCATGCAGCCCGGGAGCAAGCATGTGCAAGTCAGTAATTGATATGTATCCAGATAACCACTCTGCCATGTGCTGCCAAGCAAGCCCGTCATGACCCCGTGCTTGCAGGATGCTGAATCGGCCCTTTCAACTGTGGCTGCCATGAAAACGCATGGTGCGTGCGACTATATACTGCTATATATACCAACAGTCTCAGCTATAGTGAATGCATATATCAGTGTTCTGGAATTCACGATGATGCGATCTTGCGATTCCAGGATGAGGTTTTGGCCCCAGCTTTGCGATCCCAAACCGGCCTTGCGCTTCCAGACGGATGGTTCAGCAGAACAGGGATGAAACATTAACCGGACGTCCGCAGCTGCACTATCCACTGCACTGCTGCAACCATGATGATACAAGGGGTCATCAAATCTCAAAGGTTCACGGACACTTGAATGGCATGACAGCTGGGACAGCTGGTTGACAGCAAGTGGGCCCAGCAAGTGGGCCTGGCTTCCAGAGTCGTCCCAATGTGTTGCGTGTCCAAATAAGACAGTGTTTCAATCCAGCAATCAGCCGAAAGTGCTGCAAGCATGTGCGGTTTCTGGCAGAGCATGCAGGCAACAAGGCCGCCACCCCTCAGTGGCTCGAGGCAGCCGATTTTTGTGCCAGGCTCATTTGAGGAAGAGCACGTCATTTGCTGTCAAGTATCCTAAGTGAATTGTGCGCCATAGGCTGCAGGAGAAGCATCTCACTGTGTGCGCAGCTTCACTGTCCCCTTCAAGTGGGGTCCAGAGCACATCAACGCAGCACTCACGAAGTGGGACGCACTGTGCCGAGTGAGGGACCACTATGGCGTACTTTGGATTCTAGCTTAAACTCTTTCAGGTCTGGCCTCTGACCAGACACTTCCACAATGTTGCTTATGGCTCATAGTTGTTAATGGGCATTTAACAAACCCCGGCGAACCAGGCGGAATCAGGCGTGAGTCATGCACATGAGTAATGGGTGAAGCATATCACATGAGGGGAGGGACTCCAATCCGCCCAACCTACAAGTGAAGGGGATTGCGACACACCTGGATAGTAATGGTGGTGGCCACCCCTCGAGGTGCTATCCTGTCCGCAAACCTCATTGGACCCACAAGGGCCTGAAAAAAGCCATGACTCAATGTTCATGTCTCAACATATCCGTCTGATTGCATCCATCAATCATCCCTCGGAAGGAAAAACCAGATTGCCACAACCGGGTTGCCAAAACTCGCCCAACATGACATTCAACTGCCATTCAGCTAGTCATCCGTCAACTGCCGATTGTCCATTTGAGCGTGGAGAAGCCTACGGGTTGCAGACCTTGGCCTTGACGCCAAATTGTGCCTTAACGCATTGACACATGACTGCCCACACTTTGCATCGCATCCCAGTATTCTACAGAATGTGGTTCCACCCTACAGTCAACTGCCATGTCAGTGTCTGACTGCATCCTTCGCCTCAACATGCATGTTGAGCTCACACTGGGCGCTTGGTGCAACAGGTCTACTGCTCGTGTCCCAGCTGGATGACGAGAGCACCTGGTGCTTGGTGCTCAGGCCAACTCACGAACACCTGCAGGTGTGGCCCAGTACGAGACATGAGGGCAGCAGCATGCATTAGAACATAAGCAGTGCCTACCAGTCGGCAGGCTACCCCTGGCCACATTGATTGCCGGCTTAGTTTTATCTGGGTGTAGCCTGCCTTCAGCTTTCGTGTTGGTCAATATGCAGACTACATGACATCCACAGACTTGCAACGGCCGATGAGACGCCTGCAACACCTGCTCTCCTTATAATGCTGTGGCCGTCCTGCCGTGCAGGCTAACCACAACACCCAAACAGCGGGCATCCACAGCACTCTGCTAGACGCATACGGGTACAGTTCGGCCACTCTCCGGGCGCAGGATGTGACGGATGATGGGTACATTATGCAGGCCCTGGCGCACCACCTGGTTGGTTGCAGGCGGCTAGCCACACTAAGGAGCCTGCTGGGAGATCCCGTTTGGCTGGAGACAAAGCTACATACATACGGCACTTCAGCTGTGGTCTCGGATTTCCGTCAGTAGGTGACGTGTGCGATGACTAGGAAGCTCGAGGAAAGGCAACACCTTGATGTCAGCTCATTGGCAAGGGTTCTAACACACACAAAAAAAGTTTGCCAGTTTTGGGACAATTTGAGTATCCTGCACTGGAACAGTGAAACTTACAAGTGGACGAGTAAACTGGGTGGCACACTTTGCAAACACTCGCACACAAAGGCCTCTTGTGGCGGGCAGGCTGGCGCACAACAATCTCAGGGTTAGCGTCACAGGTCCTAAGGCCAGGGCAAACTGAGAATACCAACACACACACACACACACATATATATGTTTTACTGACACACAATGGTTGCTGGCAGTATTACAGACCTATTCACACAAATTGTCCCAGAACTGGCAAACATCTATGGGATCCTTTGCGTAATGTGGCCAGCTGGATTGTGCACATTCTCCTTTCTGACCAATCCCTTGACATGTAAGGAGCGCTGCCAGTACCAACAGCACGGCCGCACAGTCAGCGATAGAACTGTCAGCTTCAAGTATCGGAACACTTGTGCTGTCATAGCGTCAATCACGAGTAGCAAGCATGCTTGTAGAATGCACGTCCTTGCTTGTGCTTCAGGTACTTGGCGGAGGAGGCGGGGGATGCCAGTGTCAGGCTGCTGCTGCAAGCAGTGCAGATGTCCCTGGGGTGCTGCGCAGAACACCCGGGTGTCAGCATGCTGCGGGAGCAGACATTGGCACGCCTGATGACGGCAGCAGGCTGGCAACAGACAACAACATACCTCAAGCCTAGCAACAGACAAGGTGAGGCACAGTGAGACTCAGTGACATTATGTCAACAACCTGATGAAGGCATCACAGATGAATAGCGAGCTGAAGTACTGGCACTGACTGTTCGGACGACTATGCTGCTGTGCAGGCTCGGCCCAGACAACTCCATCAGGTGCCTCCCCACACAACCTTGATACCACTGCAGCCCTGCGCGAGTGGTTTGCCGAGCAGAGCAGACAAGCGTCCCTGGATGCTATTGCAGCAGCCCGCAGTTGGGAGGGGCAGGAGAAGGCCGCGGCGCGGCGGGCCGTGCACCTGCTGCCGCGCTCCGCGTCCCTTCAGCAGGCGGGCGGGCAGCAACGCATGGTCCTCCGACACCCGGCACCCATCGCCAAGGTAATGCACCTGAGCTATGCCTAGGAGCGGATTGTGAACATGCAGGTGTGCGGCCAGCTGCAGGACTGTCAGCATGGCTCCCGCTCTTTCTTGGGTTGGAATGGATCTTGGGATGTACAGCGATGCGTCCATTCATGGCTCAGTTCGGACTTGTCCTTGATTCCTGAAAAATGCGTTTCCAGACCATTCGATGTTTTTGCTGCGTGTGGCTGTGCAGGTGGCGATTTGTCAGGGTCACGACGTTATCACAGTATCAGCCGATGGCAGCGCACGCGTGTGGGACATGAACGTGGGCGACTGCGTCATGCAGGTGGGCCAGGGATGCATGGTTAAGAAGGCATTGGGTTTTCCTCAGCCCCACAATAAAGGCTGGTGTACGCACAGCCTGGTCAATGTGGCCACTAGAGTAAGGTTGTCAGTGCAATTGCACACCTGGTGTACCAATGTCCGCACTATCCTGCACTTGAGCAGTCACCAGTTCGTAGGTCTGGTGGGTCATTGCCGGTTTCCTTTATCCAGCCTCGGTGGGCAGCCTGCCTGTGAATGTCAAGGGCTGCTTGTCCGTGTGTGTGCGTGCAGCTGGCTGGGCAGGAGCCTCTGATGGACGTGGCTGTGGCCTGCGACAATCGCGCGTGTGTAGTGGCCTCTGTGGACGGGAACGCCTGCGTCTGGGACCTGGAGTCAGGCCAGGTCAAGCACACGCTCAAAGGGCACACCAGCAAGTGAGTTTGCTTCAGGTGATTTATGCCAGGTTTGAGCTGCCCTTGTTATTCCAAAATTTCGGAAAGGTTCAGGGTTTGGCCGCTCGACGCTCGAGTAGCTGCTGGAGCATGCAGCTGTTGCAGCTGTTGCAGAACGCAGCTGCCGAGTGCAGTGGGTGGACAGCCAATGGGCAGTGCCAGGTAGTGTTGCACTGGGGTGTTGAAGTGTGCGTTTTGAGTGGTTGTAATGACCCAGTATCCATATCCAATATTTGTTTTGTTTACGCTTTGAACCTTTGATAGAACTTGAGGCCAGGGTAGTGCGCTACAAGGTAACCGCCACAGCTAGTCAAGTGGCTATCGTTTTACCAACCTCGAGGGAAAAACAGATTACATGTGAGAGACGCAGTACACGATGTAAACACTTGCACCATGCTTGTCACAGCACAGTCACAGCACAGTCAGTTTTGGCTGTCTTCTCTCCAGGCGCGCTGACATTTGCGTGGTTCGCTCGTGTGTTGCTTGATGGCGGTCTTGCATTTGTATGGACTGCGCACTAACAAGGATGCTCGTGGGTCTACAGACTCATCCAGTATGGAACAGTTAATGCACATTGCAGCGCAGCGCTTACACAGAGGAGCTAGCTCATGCCGTGCTGTGGCCGTCGTGCATAGGATCAACTCTGTTGCTGTTGACCGGGCGGGGCGGCGCTGCATCACGGCGTCGGACGACCAGTCCGCGCGTGTGTGGGACCTGGCGACTGGGACGTGCCTAGCAGTGCTGGAAGGCCACGGGGAGACAAGGCGTGTGTCAGGTCGGAGCAGAGCTGCATGAGGCAACCAAAATGCTGTACCTGGTGTCATGTCGCAGTTTGGTTGCCATACTAACCTTAACAGCCGGCACGTGTTTTTTCTCCGAACCTGCCTTGGCGGCCCAGGAATACACATAAAACACCTGTCCCCAGTAGGCATGCCTCGAGTTTGTGCTCCTTGAGTGGGATGCTTGCCAGTTTAAGTGACTTGGCTCTTGCAGCACACATAGTACAACTAATGTACGTCCTGTGCTTGCACTCAGAATCTGCCAGCGGGGCAAAGCCTTCCGTCATTAGCGCATGTGTACGCTATGCACACTCAGGTGCATCTGGCGAGTTCGGTCTTGTATGTGCGGTTGCACTGAGTGGCGATGGCACCACTGCAGCCACAGCCAGCGAGGACTTCACTGCCCATGTATGGGACTTGGGCACCGAGAACGAAATTGACTGTGCCGACTGTGACCAAGTCCTCAAGGGACACACAGGATGGTGGGTGATCGAATATCAACCATGTCCATAAGCCACGCACGCACACTTGGCATCAAGGCGCGCTACATGCTGGGGCTGATGTCATTACGCCAAATGCCTACCGGTTCCTTTCTTGCCTGTGCATGCAGGGTTGTGGCCATCTCATTTGTCGGCCAGTCACCGCATATCATCACCGCGTCACACGACAAGACGGCACGTGTGTGGGATGGCATGTACGGTTTCTGTCTGCACGTGCTAGAGGGACACACAGGTAGGCACTGAAAGCTGAGGTGAAGTGGCAGGCGGTGCTGGCATGCTGCTGTGCCTCTTCCAGACACGTCCCTTGCGCCGCAGCTGTACGTCCGGTTGCTGCAGAGCTGTTTGTTCAGGTACTGCAGAGTTGGTCTGTAGGTTACGGTGGTGCAGCGATACCTGGTGACAGGCAGCAAGTACCACACTGGCTTGTGTTGCATTTCCGCAGGCCGCTTAACTAGTCTATGTATCGACGAGCGCGGCTCGCGGGCCGTGACGTGCAGCGATGACGGTTCAGCGCGTGTGTGGAACCTGTCTGAAGGAGCGTGTCTGAGCGTCCTGGAGGTAAGACCTGGTTTTCTCAGGCCAGAAGGTCTTCTGCAGTTGATGGCGCCCTAATGTTTTCTGTGCTATAACTCACAAAATCAACAATCCCAAATTCGCTCAACACATATGTGTGTTGCCACGCAGGGTCATGAGTCTGCGTGGGTGGCAGCTGCGGCAATAACTCTTGACGGGGCTCGCTGTGTAACGGCAGGGGGCAACGGACGTGTCTGCGTGTGGGACTGCTCCACAGGCGAGCTGCAGGTCAGCAGCAATCCATTCGAGCTGTACGCGGCTGCTTTGTCCAACATGCTACCGTCCTATTACTTGGATTGCTTCTCATCGCCAGACCTTCTATATACAACCGTATTCTGCTTTGATCACGCTGCCAACATCAATTTGTTGTGTTTGGCATCTTTGCCACACAGGCGACCTTGAAGGGCCACTCCGACGAGCTTCGGTCAGTTGTCATTACGGGTGGCGGGCGCTTTGCCGTCAGCGCTGGCGACGATGGAAATGCGTGTGTTTGGGATCTCAGCGTCAAGGACCCACCAAAAGAGCAGCTTGGTCACCAGTCTAAGGTTATGGCGGTGAGTGATCGTCGCCGATGCATCCCGTGCGCGCCGGACTCCCCTCCACACGATTCTGCAAGCGTTCCATCACCCCACGCCAGGACACTTGTAGCCTTCAATTTAGTTTGCAGTGCATCATGTGCACAGGCCCATGCCTTGCCTGGTGGCCGGCGGGTGGTCACATCGGACGAGGATGGGCAGGTGCTGCTGTGGGACGTCTCAAGCTGCGAGCCCCGCATCACGTTCCAGGGCATCACCAGTGCCGCCCTGTACCTAGGAGTGGCCAGCAATGGCAGCAAGGTTAGCCAATAACTTAGGCCATGGGCCAGAGCACAGTGGGAAGACTGGGCTCCCTGCTTGTCTGCAACTCCACTTCAACGCAGCTCTTGTGCTTTGCAGGGTGCCAAAGACGCTGTAGGACGTGCACATGCGTTCATTCCCATGGAATTGCTGACTGCTTAGCTGTTGGTGCATAGCATCGATGTCCTTTCATCTTTACAGGACTCGTACACCAACCAACTGCTGCTTCAACGTCAGTGCGACCAGTCGGTCCTCGTGCGTCCATCCTCTGCGCCCTCTGTTGCTGTGCAGTTGTTCTGTGGTGCTGCCAGCCGGCAGGTGTGCAGTTGGGATGTGGCCACCGGCGCCCTTGCCACGAGCCTGCCCGCCCAGCAAGGCAGCCGGGTCAAGCACATGGCCTTTAACGGCTTCACCGAGCACGTGGCCATGGTGCTGTACGACTCGTCGACGTCCGTGTGGGATATGGCGACCGGTGGGTGATGGGTGGGTCACTGAGCCAGGGCGTCAAAGAGATTGAGTGTAGAGAGATAGAGAGAAGCCTCTGAGGCTTAGCCCATAATCAGTACAACGTCCCGTGTCCCATCCAACCCACGTAAAATCACAGCGTCACACAGTGGTCTACAGTGCTATCAAGGTTTGCATGGGCCTTTGGCGAGAAAGGAGTGGTTGTGAAGTAGAACCAACTCATCTGTCGGCCAGGCTCTGTTGTGAAGTTCCAGTTCTGGTGGTATACGGCATGGTGGCTCTGCTTTGTGCTTGAACTTTGCGCGGATCACTGGTTATGTCATTCACCTGCTGGACATGAAGGGGCCTGAAATGCTCAGTCTCCTTGTCGTGTCGTCTGCAGGCGAGCGCGTGGCACAGCTGATTGGCCGCGGCGAGCGCACCGGCCGCAGCGTGCACACTGGCGGTGTGAACGGAGTCCTGCTCACCACCGAGGCGGACGGCACAGAAACCGTCATCACGTGGTCCAAGGACCACACCGCACGCATTTGGGACGTTGCCACGTGCAGTGTGCGGGCTGTGTGCCAAGGTCACACGGATGGTGTCTGCTGTGCAACAGTCTGCACTGAAGGGGTGAGTCCAGCCGCGGGCTAGAACGCAGTGTGTGCCTTTTCACATTGAAAGCTTTCACGCTAGAGGATGGAGCAATTCAGTCTCAAAGTGCATAGCAAACAATCAGAAAGTTTGATTCCTCTGTAGCAATCTCTTGTGTGAAGCCATCACCATGATGAGGCAGTCTGGCAGCATATGCCACGCATGAGTGGTGCACACTTTGTTTTTTTCTCCAAAAGCATGCATCCTCGATGCCAACCTCAGGGATTTCCAATGTTGTGATATCCGTGAAGCGCATCCATATGCCCGCATGACCTGGGCATTCCAGGACATCGAGTTGGTCCTCGTGACACCGCCTGTCACAGCAATCGCACATGCGGATTGAATGTGTGACACGGCTTGAATGTCTCACAGGTATCAGGCCATGTACAATCACTCTGAAGCCGTTGCAGCTCTTATTTGCTGGTTTCAATGTGTAAAACTACAGGTCAGGAGGCAAACAAGCAAAGTGGTATGACAATCAAACATGATACCCTTCATGCCTGTTGGCACGTTGTCTGGACTGTCCCATCATTGAACATCCCGCACTGCCCTGACCAAAGCCCACACTTGCTCTGTCCATTTGGTGTTTGTATGCTTCACAAACTGGGGCCCCCAACAAACCAGGTTGCATGACCATGTTTGCTGATTGCCCCACGCTTTCGGCCAACTGTGTTACCAGATCGTCTCCAATGCCTTTGTTCTCGAAGCTTGAAGCCCAAACCGCACAGGCACTTTTGCGAGTTGTGAAAGGGAGCAAAGCCTGGCTGACTTTCTCATCATGGTGATGGATTTGTTATAGAGCGTTTGCGTCCTGTTTGGTCCCATCATCTGTGCACTGCCATGCCTCCGGTTGCTCCAGGTGACTCTAGCCACTGGCAGCTACAGCCAGTGTGTGTGCCTCCACAGCGTGCGGGATGGCTCGCCTGTGGCCATGCTCGAGCACGCAGCGCCCGCGTCCCTCCTCCAGTTCTCGCCGGACAGCACACTCCTGGCAGTGGCCCTCGCCAACCACCGGGTGAGAGGGTTGCACAGGATTTGTGCAGGCAAAGGTTTGCCATGACAGGATTGAAGTAGGAAGACACACTCTTGCAGTTGATGGCCTGGCCCTCTCCCCTCCTTCTTAGTGACTGTTGAATCATTCTCATGTGGTGCACCTCTTCAGGTGGTTGTTTGGGACCTGAAGACTCGCAGCTGCCTGCTCATGAATGCCCACAAAGGGGACATCACCGCCATGGCCTTCTCACCGGATAGCAAGGTGCTTTGCACGTGCAGCCAGGTAAGCAGTACGGGGCAAGCGAACATGTGGCGCCGTCACTGGGATTGCCCCTTCTTGCACTGCTATTGTGGAGGCTGCGGCTTGCCAGGAGACGGCACATACTTCAGCAGCCAGCACACCCTGCATACATATGTGAAGCAGCTCCTGCCAAGAATGATGGTTTGGGTCATCAGCCACAGTCCTGGTCTATCCTTGCGTCCTTGCAGGACTGCACAGCACGCCTGTGGGACAGCCGCAGCCTCAACCCCATAGCCTTCTTTGTGGCCGATGCTCCCATCACCACCTGCTGCTTTGCCGTGAGCGAGGCGGATGGTGGGTTGGCTGCTGAGGTGGACACGCTAGTGGTGGCCGATGCCAGCGGCGCTACACACTTCCTGGATGTGTCGGCATGCCTGCAGCACCCAACTGCATGAGTACGGCCACTCGTCTGCTGTTGGCTACCCCAGCACTACCAGCACCCAGGCACTCACCGGCGGTAGGACAACAGCAGGTCAGCATGGAGTTCACCGCACCATGTACAGCTATGAGGAGCCAGGTGTTTCTGTCACTGAGGCTCGTCGGTCTGAGCTCGGTCGCAGTGGCAGCCAGGCAAGTGGGTTTCACCGGCGCTTGTCTTCTGTTGCCTCCCCTCCGCTTTGTCAGGCTCACGTCGCACTTCGCTCCCGCCTGCTCAAGGCGCAACTGTAGTCGTGTCGCTGCATCACAGTTGCTTCATCACGTGGTCACAGGGATGCCAACCCATACAATGCAGCATGTGCAGAGGGTTCCACACAAAGTCCACAGAAAAGGCTGTTGTAGCCGCGGTCACCCTCTAGAGCGCCATCCTGTGCGTAAATCCCAATAGAAACGTCTGTTTCTTTTTATGGTTGATGGGGAGCGACAGCAGTCAGCAATGGATACAATGATATGGCCAAAGCTAAACAGACGGACACATGCTGATAGGCTGGCTCATGCGGTGGTCAACATCTCAGCCTGCATCAACTGCCGAGGGTTGAATGCCCACTGGTGCATCACTTGCTTGGCATGAGGGTTGACGGCCCAACGGTGCCGCATCATTTGGCATGCATAGTCGTGGCTGGCTGAGCTTCATATGATGCCAGCACGTCAGAGCACCGCTTGTCAGCTCACGCTCATGGGTGAATTCTTCGGTCGCAATCTTTATCAGAAAAAAGATGTTTGCTAGTTCTGGGACATCCCTTTTGCAATCTTGCTTACCCATATACCACATCTCGATTTCATGCTGGGGCCTTACACGTGCTCGTGCTCAGACTTCACTCAACCTTGGTTGGAGGCTGCGCCTTCCAGTAGCCATCACATGGAGATGGAATGCACTGGGTCCATCAGGTTCGGCCATGCCTATCCAAGATCCGGGCCTACATGACAGTGCAGCCTGACTAAGAAAAAGGAACTGTATGACTACCGTTGCGTTGGTATTCCAGCGTTGGCACCTGCGCACTGAACAGCAGGCATTCTTGGGGGCAAACACATGCCTTTGCGCGTCCAAGCAAGGATCAGTTGAAAAAGCAAGGATGCTCTCTGGTGTGCACCTGGGTCAAACACCAGCACTGGATTGCCCCAGTCACTGGGGCAGTCCAAGGCACATGAAGTCTGGTTTCCTTTGCCAACCTGACAATACGTTCTCTAGACAGTGCTGTGCACTGCGTCACTTCAAGTACTGCGCACATTGAATTGTTTGGGCATCATATTTCATCCAAGTTGCTGCGCGGCAGATGTTGTATATCTTTTTATGTTGTTGCGGCTTGGTTTAACACTGGTGTTGCCATGCGGCCAACGTCTTTTCTCCTTTCACTAACCTCATGAATTTGTTGCACTCATCCCCTGCTTATACGCCACAAGAGCGTTCTTCTCCTGGCCACGTGGGAACTAGGGCCTTCATAGTGTTGTCTGCCACGTGCCGTCCTGGCCTCTGCATCAGGCTTGTACCTGGTTTCATCACGCATATCCAGCATAGTCATAGCTCAACTTGATCGCCATGTCTCAGGCTTGCCTACTGACTGCATCACGGATTATCAGCATTCACTTGCACCTCAGGGGGGACGGCTTAACAGTGCGTTCAGACAGTGGTGGGAGTCTTGGTGGTGGTGCCAGCATGTAGCAAGCCCCGAGATATGGCCTAGGTAGTAACAAGGCTTGCCACACAGGCTCTGAAAATCCCAAGCTCACACTGGCTCTGTAAGTCTGATTAAGTCTGTGAGTGCTTAGATTGGATGAAGGCATGTGGCAATGTTTCCTTGACCTTTTCGTTACTTGCTATTGGGCGCGATTACACCAGCTCTGTCAATTGTGTGTCAGGCTGAGCGTGGTAGCGTGAACGCCCATTAGCGTGGTCTTTGACTGTGATGGGTTTGACTTGAGCTGCTCTTGTAGCATAGTATCTGACTGGCTCAGGTTGGATGAGGTCTGCTTGGGTGAGGTTCATGGACGAGAAGAACGTCCATTGGGTGGCATGACACTGGTGATTGGCCATCCTTTTACGTCAAGGGTCGTTCTTGCCTGTCACGTGGTCTGCTCACTGAGCAGTTGATGCCCGCTAGTTGTTTGGTAAGCGACTGCTGAAAAGTAAACTAGTAGGGCTGCCAGGTCTGCCACACGTTGCACCAACGACACTTGTTTGTTGTGATGTTATTGAATGGGTTGTGAGATGGAGCACGAGACCATTGGGATGTACTGTTGCCCTGGCTAGGACTAGCTTCGCTTAGTTTAGGAGGTTTACGTGTTGGCAGGTGTAACATGGGCACGTTACCCATGGAAATCTGCGCAACTCCAGTAGCATGTGCAGTGGATTTATGGTTCCTGTGCTTGTTTGGCCTGACATGTGAAACCACAGTCGCAGTTACGGGTTGTTGGTACATATGCATGGCTGGCACGTTGTACATATGCCAGTTCTTAGCCAGTGCCGCTCAAGGAAGCCCCAGCTTCGTTCTGATGGCCTTGCACTTCCGTGGGTTGGATACACTGTAATGTGGAGGTCATTATCAGTGACTGCACGTAATGATTCTAGTCTACCTGGTGCTGTATGTGGTAAAGGACAAAGTCTAACATCCTCACCTGCAAACAATCCCTACCACTACATCAGTGCCACTAAATGGTTCGAGGTGGGCAAATTGCTGGCAGCCAGGGCCATAAGGACATGTAGTTTGGTACGATGCTTCCCCAAAAGGCACTGTTCGCCATCCAAGCCGGCGTGTCGTCAGTTATGCGCAGTGCACCAAGGCAGACATGGGCTGGAGCTGCAGCACCAGGGAACAACGAGCCATGTGCGCGCAAGGAGAAGTAAGTACTGGGACGAAATAGGGCATGTCACTGTAAAGCAGGTAAAGCTAAAGCTTTCTGGCAGCGGCCTCCAGGAATGTGACATGGCATGCGTGAGTTGTGCTGCAACGAGACGATAAGAAGGAAGACATGAAATCGCGCATTACTAAATAGACATATTCCGCGATGACACCATGTTCCAAGAACCAGAAATCACAGTAACAGCCCAAAAGCATCATCATCATTCATCAGGAGCAGGGCAAGGATGCCCAGGCCGCATCATAACCCCTGGTCAAATTCACTTGTCCGGTTTTTAATAAGCAAACATCAGGACAACGTAGTCCAAACTATTCGATAGATACACATTACGTTTACTTGCTGGCAGAAGTGGGAAGCACAAAGCCCATGGCATCCTTGCAATTGCTGAGTGTGAGGTTGGCTGTCTCGTTGGCAGCGCTCGCCCCCTGTGCCAGCACACTGTCCACGTAGCCAGGATCCGACATGAGGTCGTTGTACCTGCAGCAACGAACAATACAGGTCCCTTTTCTTACCTATGGCCTCGCATGAATTGCACAGCCTCAGCACTGTCTGGCTTTCACTGTCTGCGGGAACGACTCTGCCCCGTGCTGCTTCTTCCTGGCCAACGCACTCACTGTGTCTGTATGGGCTTGAGGTGCGCTATGAGGGCCTCAGTGAGGTGCTGCTTCTTCCTGGCCAACGCACTCACTGTGTCTGTATAGGCTTGAGGTGCGCTATGAGGGCCTCAGTGAGCTTGGGCTTGAACTCGCCCCAACGCATGGCCCCCACTTCGGCCGCAACTTCAGCCTTGGTGCGCCCCGTAGACAACTGCAGCATTAAGAAGCAGTCCCTGCCTTGATGTACACACTGGCGGCGCCATGGGGTGAGAATGGGTGTGGCAAGCTGGTTACCAGCATGCATAGCAGTGGAGTGGCGGAGCTGATGCAAATAAAGAACTTCTGAAGGCCGGTGCCTCTCCAAGGGGCTAAATGCAGAGAAGAAATCTAGTGCATGTGGCCATGCCGTGCGATCAGCTGTCCCACATCAGCGGCATAGCTGGCAAGCATGGCCTGCATGGCAGCAAAGCTGTGGAGCAGCCCTCCGTGCCCGGTGGGCCCTGCGTGCTGACCTGGTACAGCGTCAGGAGGTTGGTGCACTCTGGGCGGTCCGGGTCATCAAACACGAGACCGCCTCCCGCTGAGTCGGTCTTGCATTTCTTGACCTGCACACAATGTGCAGCAGGACAAACACTTCCATCAGTAGTCGCTTTGTATCTTGCAAACACATGCGCCAACATGTCGTGCATGCCACATCTGTGGGACGTACATCATATGGACCAGTACCAGGTCAGCATTGTAGCCTTGCACTCAAATAAGGGCTGGCGACAGCAGGCATGAGCTGACAAGGATTGGTTGATGGGTGTGCCTGACATGCAGTTTCAACCCACGACATGGCCGTCTGTACCTTGTTTGCGATCTCGTCACTCGAGTCTGTGAGGTTGATGCGGCTAAGGTCGTTCTCCGCCGACTTGGACATCTTGGCTGTGCCGTCCTGCATGGCACACACGCAACAACATTGCATCGGGTACAGCGGCGGGGTGCCCTTGTCTAGAGTGATGAATGGCAACAGCGGGCGCAGTGCCGTACTTGCTGCCTGAACCTGCAACTTTCCATAATACTCGCTGCCTCAACCGTCAGCTTTTCATGATCGGCGAGCTGTGCTGCATCCCAGGCAGTTGTTCCTCATCACATTCTCGTACACTAGTTCTTGGCGTTCGGCCAGCCCCTGTCAACGCCTGATCAATGCCCAACCTCATTGACCAACCGAGCTGTCCCTAGCTAGCTGAGAGCCCGGACGCCCAGTGTGCACAAGGTTTGTTGTCCTCCACACAAGGGCCTTGCCTGGGTCGCACCGCCCCGCATTGCCTCGCCTGCACTGGGCTCTTGATCACAAGTAGGGCCTGTCCCGCCCCCGTCTGCCCGCAGTCCGCACCTGCAGGGACATGATACGCGCCCCCGCGGGCGGGATGAAGGGCTCAGGCACGCGGAACACACGCCCGCCCCGCCCGCCCCGCTTCTTCCAGCCCTTGCCGCCGTACAGCCCGTTGACCCGCTCCGCTATATCCCGCGTGAGCTCCAGGTGCTGCTTCTGGTCCTCGCCCACTGGCACAAGGTCAGCCTGTGGAAATGGAAACAGCAAGGCATGCACCTTGCCTTGGTCAACATGCTTTGCTACCAAACGTTACTGATATGCCACATGTGCCCTGCGGTAGCCGTGATGAGCCCGTTTGCCGTTACTGACTGAGATGACCACAGGAAGATGCCATGCCACAGACAGCGCGGCGTGCCACACCTGATACAGGAGGATGTCTGCTGCCATGAGCACCGGGTAAGTCAGCAGCCCCGAGCGCACCTCCTCGCCCTGCAGGCCAGGTAGACAAGGTTTACATGGCAGTGCAAGGGTGCTTCTCAAGTACACGTCAGTGGCGGACTGCTCTTAGTGGCCCACCACTGGTTTGCGGCTGCTGTCTCTTACAATGTGGCTGCTATGTGGCCGTACAATGACTAGCGCAGCTGCCCACACTGACATGAGCCATATGATGGCCGTGAGTCGCAATGGCTGTGATTGGAAGGCATGCCTGACACGCCACATTGTCTGTTCATGCATGCCAGCCCTGCACATTTGACCTCGCCTGGTGACATGACAGCATGATATCAGCTGCCCATGGCACGGAATCAACTCTGGCAGCACACCTGCTTACGCGATTTCTCCTTGAATTGAATCATGCGGTTGAGCCATCCTATGGGCGTGACACAATTGAGCAACCACTGCAGCTCGGCGTGTGCGGGCACGTGGGATTGGACAAAGACTTTTGAGCGTGCTGGGTCGATGCCCGCTGCCATGTAAGTGGCTGCCATGGAGCGGGTGGAGGTCCGCAGCTCAACGGGGTCGTGTGGGGCAGTGATGGCGTGAAGATCGACCACACAGAAGAACGTGTCTGCAAGGGGTGAGAGTGCGAGGAGCAGAAGTGTGATGGGTGAAGGGCAGGGACATGATACCGTTGGGAATAGGGAGGAACGGATGGCGAGTGGCGTTGGGTGGGCCAGCGGGAAAGGCTGGCAGGAGAACATGGGCAGAGCAAAATGCTAGGCAGGGTGTGACGTGTGTGTCGTCGTTGAAAGTGTAACCGAGGTACTGCGAGTGGTCTTGGTGCTTGCTTCACTGGGCATCAATGTCGGGCTGAAAATTTTGTAAACAAACGAGGCTGCCTGGTTGTGCGTACATCAACGGACTCACACACAGTCTGGTGATGCTTGGCATGCCTGGTATGTCTCACACTAGGTGCCACTTGCCGTAAGTATCTTGCAAGCCAACCCAGTTCTTGATGGCACCCAGATAGTTGCCCAAGTGCAGTTTGCCAGTGGGCTGTACACCAGATAGCACACGCTTCCGCTGTGCCACAGAGCCAGATGTGCTGGGCTCAGCTGCGCCAGACTCTTGGGTGACGGCCACATCGGATGCCACTGCTGCAACAGACTGCCTGCTTCTCTGCCACATGCTGGTGGCCAGCGCTCCAGACGTTTGATTTTCCATTGCAATTGGCACCAAGGGAGCAACCCGAGGCAAAGACGTTCGCATCACCATCCTGCTGCAAGTACGCGGATGCGACGCTAGTGATGTGCTTGACATACTGCAACGCCGATGTTCTAACACCGGCTGCACGCTGGCGCCGATGAATGTTAATCGCAGCGCAGCAACCGCCTTGTTCGACGGATGAGCGGTGATGGTCGCTAGCAGGAGGTGCGGCGACCAGGAAAGTTCTGCCGTTCTAAAACGGGTGTTGACCTGGAAAATCATTGGATCATTTGTAATCGAAGATCAGTGGATCAGCCCATCTTAGAAAGTTTTGGTTGTTAGGACCTTGACGGAGTAAGGCTGAGGCAAGTGAGCAACAATGGTGGCCCATACAAGGCTGGGTGGCAAGCTTGAAGTGCCTGTGCTGTGCATTGGTTCTATGACTTGGGTGAGTAGCAGACCTGAAGTGCGTGTCATCACATATCAAACATACTTAAGCACACAGATAATACAATTCTGAATTAATTCCAGAAGTGTCCTGCTTGCAGGGCCAGCAAAATACCGAAGAGGAAGCGCATGAGCAGCTGGACTACTGCTTTTCCCAGGGCCTCAACTTCATTGACACTGCGGAGATGTGAGCATGGAACAGATGCAAGGGAAGCAGCTGTGCAATGGTCACGAGCCAGCCTATCAGTATGGTTATACGGCCAGGGGCATGGCGCTGATAGGCAGTGCGCCTGGCGGGAACATATTCATTAGTAGACGAACAGAGGCAGAGGCTGGAAACCCTGGTACGCACATGATGATTCAGGTTGAGCGATAAATGCTTTGTAAGGTGGAGTGTATGTGCATTCCTGCCCTGACAAGCACGGGCAGTGCTTCAGCTGATGGGGACGATGAGCACTACACCTTGCCGCACTTTGCATGAATGCTTTAGCAGCACATGGCGCACCAGCATCCAACACAGCCTCAGCCATTGCCAGCCTCAAACATCCATCGCCATTGATCACAAAAGGGAGGGTACAAAACAGAGCTGCAGTAGTCGATAGTCTGTTGCAGCAACACAACAAGTTCGAGTCCATCACGAGTCGTTGATCAACTGACAAGACTGCCAACAAATACTGGCGGTTCACACGTTTATGCTTACCAAATAATTCATCAAATTACACGCCTTGCAAGGTGGGCAAGCACGTAGGAGCATAAGTGCCCTGGCAAGAACAGGCAGTGCCCAAGCTGTTGCAGGTGATGAGGACTGCAGTTTGCCGCATCCTGCATGACCTCTTGCACGCTCATTCCTTGCCACAGGTACCCAGTGCCTGTGAAGGCTGAGACATGCACACGCACTGAGGAGATAATTGGCACGTGGTTGGCATCCCGCGGTTGCCGGGACAAGGTCATCCTGGCGACCAAGGTGACGTCCTACATGCCAAACCTGGATCGCTCAGCTGTGGTCGCCAAAAGGTCGGAAATGTGTAGATGCACGCTGGCATCTCGAGTGTTAGATGCGCAGGTGATGGCTGAGAAGTGGCTGTGAACGCCAGAGGGTTCCCCAGCATCACATTGATGCTATTTGATGATGTGTGCTTGGGTATAGACGATCTCGAATGAAGGGCAGAAGCAACTCAGTGGCGCTGTCCTGCAAGCACATGGCCACGCAGACCCCCGCTTCGTGTGCTGCATCTGCAAGCCTGACTCTTCACTGCTTGCCCCTTCACTGTCCTATTACTGTTGACCTCATCCTGGTTTGGGCTGGCCCAAGTTGAGGCTACAAAGCTCACGGAGTTGCAAAGCAGCTGGTCCCTTTCAACCACATTGTGACCACTGCAGCTCCCTTTCAACCACATCGTAAGCCACGTTGTGTCCCATCCTCTACCTCAGCAGTGTGCCCAGCTGCCACCCCACGGTGCAGGTGCCTTGTCCCGTCTGCTGGCCAGTGGTCCTGCGTGTCGTTGTTGCTGAGCGCATGGCCCTGTCTTGTGGACTCTGCCTGAGACCCGCAGGACCGACCCTCCCTCTGTCCCCGGGCCACAGCCCATCCTAGACCGCGCCAACATCCTATCGGCAGTGGAGGGCAGCCTGCGGCGCCTGCGGACCTCATACATCGACCTGTACCAGCTGCACTGGCCCGCACGATACGCGCCGCTGTGGGGCTGGAAGCAGTACAAACCGGTGTGCAGACTCGTGAAGAAACGTGCTTGCAGCCTCAACGTGATGCAACTGAGGCGCACTGACTTACTGCAGTGTCAATACTGCCTCAGCATAGCTGAGCATTCTTGCCTTCCATCACACCTAAGGTTTCACGGCCCAGCCCCACGCATGCTGTGTGTTGGGTAAGCAGGCGCCTACTCTGCTGCGCGTCTTATGTTCATGTTCATATTTTGTTGCTGTAGGAGTTGCAGCGCCCCGACGCCCCCTCCATTGAGGAGCAGGTGTCCGCTGTGGGAGAGCTCCTAAGGGAGGGGAAGATACGGCACTGGGGGCTGAGCAACGAAACAACATGGGGTGAGGCATCCATCCATACACACAAGCAGCAGGAGATGCCAGAACTGAGAGCACGGCAGGCGTCTGCTGCAGGCTACACGTGTTTTTGGAGGGGCTGACGAAGAACCCAATCTTGGCTGCGTGCCTTTGCCGTCCTGGCTAATGTCTGCTTGGTCTCCAAAGAACAGCAGCACACCTTCCTGACCTGGACAGCGCTCAATCTGAATGTGGGTTGTGTGGTTTCCTTGCTGTAGGTGTGTGCCAGTTTGCAGAGGCAGCCAAGCGCCTGGGCGTTGCGCCACCAATCACCATCCAGAACGACTTCTCCTTGTGCTACAGATTCTTTGAGTCAGAGGTCCGTCACCCTTACAAGAGGCTTGCACGTTCAGGTTCATTTGTGTAAGGTTTATGGCCACATGTCAACAACGTATATATCTCATGTCAATGCACGCTTGCTATCCTTGGTTGGCCTGTGAACTTGGTTGATGAATACCTGTCAGCTCGATTTGATACATAAGAAGTCTGCTGTTTGCTGCTATTCAGATGTCAGACCGCATCCATGCACAGTGCATTACAGATGGCACTGCACCTTGATGTCCGACTGCATCTGCCAAGCCATGCCGCTGCCGCGGTGTGCTGCTCTTTGCAGCTTGCCGAGGCCTGTGCTCCCTGCAACTACAACATCAGCCTGCTGTCGTACGGTGTGCTGGCGGGCGGTGCGCTCACGGACAAGTACCTGCCCACCGCCCCGGCACCCCCGCCCACATCCAGACACGTGCTCTTCCCAGGTGTGAGACTGGCCGGAGTGCGTGACACTGCCGTGGTTCTCGGGGGCGAGCCATTCGAGATGCTGCTTCCTGGTCCTGCAATCCTTTCCGCTTACAGACTGTCGGTTAACACGCTGTTCATTTCCTCGTTTTGTTGCTTTGTCAATGTGTCAAGGATGTGACACGGCCATGCCATGCTGCAGCTGGGGAGATGACCGGCATGTACCAGGCCTGCAACTGAACGCCTGTTGCCCCACCTACATGTGCCCCAGGTGTCCAGCATGCCGAGTCTCAGCAGCCAGTACTGCGCTGGCCTAGGACTTGACTCGGCCTTATCCAACACTTGCCTGATCCAATACCCAATAATCATCCGAGTAGCATAGCCTAAAAATCAGTGCACAACCTGACCGGCCGCTTTCGGGCCTTGTAGCGACCTTGTCCATCACGCTGTACATGCTTTGTGTTCACAACCTCTGTGTGCCTCAGCCGCTGGACCGGTGCCTGTCTGGCCACACTCCCACCTCCTGGCTTGTTGCTGCAGAGTTCCAGCCCCGGTACCGCAGCAAGCGGGTCCTGGACGCGGCAGTCAAGTACGCAGCCATCGCCAAGGAGGAAGGTAAGGAAAAGAAAGCAAGTGTTGATAGAGGGATTGTTACCGACAGCCTGCAACATGGGCTGCACCTGGACTACTTGTACAGTGCAGCAGTAAGATGATCACTGCTGCTTGCCTGGCACAGGGTTGACTCTAGCCCAGCTGGCGTACGCCTGGGCTGCGAGCCGCTGGTACATGGGCTCTGTCATCATCGGTGCAACCACTATGGACCAGGTATGTTGATGGCCACCCGCCTCCTTGGGGAGGTAGCCAAGCTCTCTTCACCCCGACTGAGACCCGCATTGCAGAGCAAGCGAATTCTACAACCGCAGCGCTTCGTTGGGCACTAGACACATGCCGCCTAATGTAGGTCACACCCGAGAACCCATCTCCGAGTTAACTGCTAGCAGAACCTGTTGCCAGCAGGTTCGGACGATGCCCATGTGCCGGCATGGTGTGACATGGAGGAAAGGGGGTGGGACAGACATTGCACATACTATCCACACAGCACGTACCATTTCTCCGTTTTGTTGCAATTGCCTTCACTTGCCGAGCATGATGCACATTCATCAGGGCATGGAAACGGTCACTTGCTTGGGTACACTCAGCTGATCATGTGGCACATCACAACGTACTGTACGTTCCTCCGTTTTGAGAGCATAGTAGTGATTTGTAGAGGATGCCTCAATCACATGAGCTGAATTCCCTTCTCTGTCCTCGTGTGCAACTTTCCGCAGCTCAAGGAGAACATCGCTGCCTTTGAGGTCAAGCTGTCGGACAAGGCATTGGAAGCCATTCAGGCAGTGCACATGGACCACCGCAACCCACAGGCTAACGACTAAGGAGTTGATTTTTGACGTGATGGGCCAGAAGACGTACGCATGAGCTAGTTAGTCATTACCAGACGTTTGTTTAGTTGAACGTAGAGACGAAAGAGACAGGCAAGGAGACACCGGAAAACAAGGGGAGCTGAAATCCAGGTCACATGGGGCCATGCCTAACGGATTACAGAGGGGGCAGCTGGCTGAGCCTGAGCGTGCTTTAGCTATGCAGCATATGGATTCATAACAGATGTCAGCACGACACTCACCTCCTTCCGATGGGCAGGACTCAGCCAGTTTGTGCTGCCCAACCACACACAACTTGTAATTGTCTTCTGTGAGCGTTGCGGTAGGGCAGCTGCTGCAACACATGAGCGTGCATCCTTATTCCTCTTCACTGATCTTGGCTGACACTACAGCAAACGCAAGTCGAACATCATGCCTTCGGGAATGAAGGCCCTCCATTCCTGCTCGTATTTTGGCGGTAATTTAGCATGAGATGGTTCAGCAATAATGAGCCAGTTCGCATGGTGTGACTTAGCATCACTGAGGTCATCACTGCTGCTGCTCACTGAGAAACTGGGGGAAGAACTCGGCTGCGGCAATAACTCTTGACGGGGCTCGCTGTGTAACGGCAGGGGGCAACGGACGTGTCTGCGTGTGGGACTGCACTAAGTAACTTTGCAGCTAGCTGCTGCCAGTAGAGCAGACCCGCGTTCTTGTCAACTGCCTATTTAAGCGACCTCATATGGCCTGTATGGTTCTGGACACAAAAAAAAGAAGTTTGCCAGTTCTGGGACAATTTGAGTATCCTGCACTGGAACCAGTGAATTGCCGGGCACATGAGCCCGCCTTAGGACCTGTGCCACCCAAAAGTACATATAAAACATGCTAGAGCTGTATGCACAAGCCCTCACTATTTCGTCTGGCCTTTGACTCTGACTTTCAAACATGGGGCTGACTGCTTTTCAAACATGCGCCGCACCCTGGTTAAACGACCTCGGGCCTTGCTCGACGTCAGGTGAACTGCTGTTACTAACTGAATCGTTCGGTGCAGGCCCTGTTCCGGGTATGCAGACTGACAAAGGTGGCTTCAGCGCCGTCTGCGCGTTGCCAGCACTGCTGATCCACATAGTCCGTCACACCAGTGACTGATACACCGCTGCAGACACCAGTGATTTGCGTGAACTGCAGACCACTGCGTCTTCGCTGGTCATGCTGTCACCATGGAACTGCTGCTAACCACTTGTACGTTGCATGTTCCAAACACTATTCTTCATAGCTCATTAGATATGATGGGAAACCATGAACATGAAAGCTTGTATAGCCGACACAAATACTACAAGGAGGACCACCAACAGCTAGATACCAATCCGGCCGCCATGTGCGGCCTATTTAAGTTGCAAAACAGATGCAGGACAGCCACACAACGTGATTGCTGGGCCTGCCATCCATTTGAATGCGGCATTTTTGATAGTGTTCATGAGATACTAGCAGTCTGCCAAGGGGGGGGGTCGAGTATGAAATCACCGTTCGTAAACATGACCGTGGGGCCCCCCGCCCCCTGGGGGTGTAGGGGGGGGGCGACACGTTTTATCCCCCCTCCCCCGCCCCAGTCGGTGTGTTCAGCGCAGCGTCGGGGCTGTGTGCGCTGTATGGTTCTGCTCCTGTAGCAGTTTGAACACGGGGTCGTACTGCGGAGCGTAAGACGCCGTATTTGCCAGCCAGGCTCCGTTGCCAGCCGTGCGCCTGCGCTCCGAACGGGCAGAATTGGGTAGTGCAGGGCATGGCATGCTTATAATTTGCTGTCATATAGCATGTGCTACGTGAGCCTACTGCGGCCACTGAAATAGGCAGTTGGGGCATGCGTGGCAGGGAGTAACAGGACAGAGGACCCCTAAAGAAAAAGAGGTAGGCAGGTGCTGAGCATCATTGCCATAGCAAGAACATTGACAGTTCTAAAGACAGTGTGGAGGATTATTTGCCGATGACAACTTGGCCGAGGGCTCAGCAGTAGGTAAGCCTTGTGTTTTGATTTCATGGCCATGGTTTGCGAGATGACAACAACAAAGCAGGTCTGCAGGTGTGCAAGTCTGAAGCCGTAAGATAGCAGTAGCTGAGTGTCACGATATGCTAAGTTGCATATGCGTGAGTCGACATCTCCGGAGCACCTATTGCACGCTACATTTGGGGGGGACTACGGGAACGTAGGCGCTGAGAGACGCGAGTTCGAGTCCCAGAGTGGACAGTGCGGGGGTGTTTTCCCACA